>LD346909.1:27784-50471 GCA_001465055.1 Ptychodera flava | reverse complement strand
TGCTGTCTGTCAGGTGACATTCCTTATGAAACTCTTGAAGACGATGACGTCAAAGAATTCATTGAAAATGGAAATCGACTGGAAATTCCGTCAGGATGTACAGAATCTATGTGAGTTGACACCTAATGACGTCAGGTGCTGCAAGTCTATTTAGGTTCACGTTTTCTGTGAATTGCCTACAGCAAAGTCTCTTCAACAGTCATTGGTGTCCAAAGACAAAAATAACGTTTTTTGATTAAATAGTGTAATAACTCCGCAGTAGCATTTTGCCGTTTGTTTAAAGTCACGTTGTCTTTTGAAAGCTACCCAAATTTTTCTTCTTTTACAGCTATCAACTGATGACGTCATGCTGGATGGAGATACCAGCCGCAAGGTCAACAGTCACTGACCTCGTCGACATCTTACAAAAGTTTCAGTCCGAGTGCCGATTTATGCAACAGTGAAATTTGATTTTAAAGTTCCTTGCTCGCTTGAACAGAATACATGCTCCAAAGGAATGCAGACATTTCATAAATCGTTGGCCGAGAACATCAATACACACAATACTTTAATACACATGACTTGGGAAATATGAAAATTTATGTCGGCATTTAAATCAGTTTAAGGTGGATTTCATCGGAAATGAAATATTTGACTTTGAACGTATACAGAGTTGTAGAATCTCACAGATATATATTTCCTTCCTTGTACTTTCCTTTGGATTACTGAAAACGTGTTTGCAAAAGTTCTGATTCTGAAAATCTTAAGTTCATATTATGAATATGTAATTTTATTTCTTTAAACTTTCACCACCATTAATTTATATCTTGATAATTCTGATGCCTGGGCCCATGGTTGATGATTAAATAGCAAATGGACAACTGACAGGAAAAGAAGTTACAGCAAAAAGATGGTATTATAATTAACATAACTATGAAACATTTTATTTATGCCAAGGACTCTCGAAAGGGAAGTTGCAAACAACATTTTTATAAAAACAGATTTCATACAAGTTGTGCCCATACGCTGACCAATGATTGGTAATTTTAAATAAAGGTCTTGGCTACGGAGTCATTTTCCTTAATCACAGTCTCTTGAGGTACAGTGGCTACGTTTAGCTGTCAAATATTGACAAATCGTCACTTTTGAAATTTGTTTGCGTGACTGAAAATAATCGTCCAATTATTTTCCTACGATCTAGGTTCCTTTAGAGCACCTACCTGCTATTCACAATGTCGGCAAGTCAAAATAAAATGTTTCTAAATTTTGGCCAGAATATTAAAAAATGTAAACGATAGACTGTGTTTCGTTTTTCACTTGGAAACCAACTTTACAATTGTCAGCCACGCCCCTTTGTAATATAATGAATGGGCCATTCAGAGATCCGAGGTATCGTTTTGTTGTCGTCTTTTAGGCTTCGTCTGTACAATCTTTCATATCTAATGCCATTCTCTTATTTAATTTACTCGCATATCATGTGATCTCGAACGTTATTAACAACGTGAAATGAAAATCCTCGATCAATCATCAATCTAAAAACATAAATTTCAAATCCACTTGAGAGAATATGTAAAAAATAAAAAATTGTTAGAGGCAAGAGGGAAAAAAAGGCATCAAATAAAAGGGAAAATAACATTGGATAAAGACCGATATTTTAATACGTGTATCTTTTATAAGTATTCCTTTGAGTATAATCATAGTTATAACTCAATAAAACACGAGCTCTTGAAAAAGAAAAATTATTTTGCATCATCCGATAACTGCAGCTCAGAGGGGATGACAAGTTGAGTACCAGCTATCAATACTTGTTGGAATATAATATCGACAAACTTAAACTAGTTGAGCTGGAAATCGTCGACAGGAATTGAAATGAAGAGTCCCATGACCCGGATTTTAACCCCGATACCCACTCACCTTCTACCCTATCGTCTGTTCCTGTTTCATTATTTGATTTCGCTCCCGAAATGACCAGCGATTGGGTAAGCTGACGCGATATTTGTCGAAACTCTGTTTGTTTACGCTCGCTGTGTTCCGACAACAACCATTAGCACAGCATTGCCCTCACTAGGCATACGTCACAAACAATGAGTCTCTCTGGTCAGGTATTCTTATTTCACTGCAAATAATTGTCATTCTTATTGTATGTATCTGACTGTGCTGAAAGACCAAGTGTCTGTTTCCGTCGGCGTTTTACGGCGTCATGGTTTTTTGGCTACAGTACTACTTTAAGTTGAAACTTTGCTGTTGATCGAGATACAAACTTTTTGAACAATGTAAAACCTTTCGACATCGCCAAATTTCGATGGCAATTTGGTCCATTTCCACCCGCAACACATCGAGCAAACCAATCCCCTGCTTCTCAACTGGCGATTTATTTTGGCACTTACAAATTCATTAAGCGGGGGAACAAATTGCGTGCAAGTTCTCGTTATCCTTATAGGTGACTAGTACTCTTTATTATTATCGTTAAGCACTGTCCGTTAACATGCTGAGATATCTTCAATTGTACGTATACCTTTGTTAATATATAAAACTGCAGCATCGCGTATGTGACGTAGGCCACTGATGATTTGCTGCTTCACTTACTATAGGGAAGTAGCGGTTTGTCTTCAAAATCAAAGATAGTCGATTAATTCGTAATAATTTAACAGTTAATTATTCATGATAGGAGGTTAATATAGGTTTGGAACATTGTTGTAAGTAATTATGACTGTGATTTATACATGCGATAATTACAACAACATAAGCTGTGATTACATCTTCTGACGTGTATGGAAGTTCACACATGCATAAGATCACTGTTTTAGCAACTGTACACAGAAAGAACGTATAATTTCCAATATTTTGGGCAATGCTAGATTAGAGTCATGTTGGATCTCCCATTCAGGGCCTAAGGAAGCAGCATTACATCCAGGCTACAATCATCAACGGTTTACCACTTTCACCAATTAGAAGCTGGAATGTGCTATGCATGTTTCTTGAAGAAGCACTGATTCTTCAAGAAGATTCTTCAAGAAGCCCTGATTTTATCATCAGTTGTATAGTGATGCCAAAATTTACCTGTGTTTGAAACATGAACTTATGACAAAAGCAAAAGTGTAACTTGCTGCTAAACCCTTTGATTATATCTAGACCACTAACTGTCAACAAATCATTGCTGGCTGAAACCTTCAGAGGGTTGAACTAATCTACAAGGGAAGTGAACACAGAAGGACTTTGGCTACATAACGACAAACATGAGAGTCACTGACTGGTAGAGATAGGACGGGAATAGCTAGTTCCCAATAGAGCAACGTTTTTACTTTGTATTTAAGTTTGTTCCCAGCATCACTGCCATTGTTCACTTTTTCCTAAAGTCATTTGGTTATCAAACGCATAATAGTTATGAAGTGAACCTTGCAAACCGAATAATGAAATGCAAAGATTGGTGGCGCTGCTACACTCGATAATCCTATCATGCACAAGTCAGATGTAACTGTACTCCCGGGGGATTACTTGTTCAGAGAAGTGGTAGGGGTGTGTAGCCGCATGTAAAAGGCCCAGGGCCCATTTTAGACCTAAAATCCTGTAATTTTCCGACCCCATTTTACACCTTTATGACCTTTGACCCAAGTCAAAAGTCAAAGCATCAAAATTTTCAAAATAGTATAGGGTAAAAAGGAAGCATTTTCATGACTGTGTTACTGGCAAAGCCTACCACTATACTCGCATTTCGTTTAGGTTTATATGTTGTTGCTGGGAAGCCATGATTTCCGAAAGATATTGCTTGAAATACTACAAAATTGGGATGAAGTAAAATATCTTTCACCCTCACCAAAATTTTGGTCCAGCTTCTGAAAATTATCAGTTATTTGCAGTTACAGTCTGGATGGTGGTCGTCTGTATACTATACCAATTCATTTTGCCATGGTCGACCTGTCAGACCAGTGCGTTTAGCCCTAAAATCATCTTATCAGTTACCATGGCGTGAGTTCGTCGGGTGACTAGGCAAAGAACATTAAGGTATGCATGGACTTTGTTCAATGACCGCACCTACGACACTTAAATTGGGCATTGTTCCGCTTGGTGGTCAGCCATATTGATTTTCATACAATACCAGGCACTACGACAAAATAACGGCAAGCACTTGGTTTTAAATAACCGCATCAAGTTCAACAATACAAGTCATTTTGAGAGGTATGTAATCACAGTCTTCAAAATATCACCTCTAAGCAAGGTAGGAATTTTCTGTCAATTGATGTTGCTTTTGTCTTTACTATAGTCTTCTGAAGTCGGTTGTAAATATCCGCCTTTCAAAGTAACGATATCTGGCATCAACTGATACAGAGATATTTCTTACTGACAGGGAAATGAAGAAGATAAGAATTTAACTTTTACACGAATACTTCATGTCCCCTTGTTTTAAGAGAGAACAAGCTCGGAATTTTTTTGCAATTGATATACATATAAAGAGTTGCAACATCGCACAAGTAGTTGTCATGGCCAATATGCATCATATATGGTGAAGTACATGCATATCGCCTGTAGAATGCAGCTCGGGCACAGATATCGAAACTCTGCAAAGTTTAAATCACTTTTCTGATCTACCGCTTTTGTGGGATCGTTTTGTTTGAAAATCCTGATAGAGTTAACACAGAATTGGCGGCCATTTTGGAATATCGCTAATATCGGTCACATAGCACCAAAGTTTGCACATTGACCTTCAGATTTTTATTCTTGATTTCGAAATACAGTGGTTTAAAGTTCGAGGAAAATTAGAGCAAGTCTTGCCTCTAGGCGCGTGTTACTGTAAAATTAACGAAGAAAGGCTGTTACCGACAAATGTAAACAGTTTGCTTTGATTAATCATACGGCATAAAGCAAAGTTCACCATTTTATAAACCTCTTCCAAATTGCTTCTTTTTGTATTACCATAAACGTCCATTCATCCTCCTTGTTGGTATTGTGCGATCGACATGGCGGAAAAGGATTCACTTTACTCAACATTTGAATAAATGCTCGTTCCCAGCAGAGGAATATTAAAATTATTGCCAAACGTTAAATGCATAACAATTGGTATAGATAATAAATTTATTGGTCACAGTATTGAGAACAATATTACACAATATCATGAGAATTGCCAATAGCAGAGTTGAAATAATATGTTTCAGTATAACTTGATAATCGATGAAGTTTACCCTTTATCTTGCCTGTAATAAAGACTCTGAAAAGTGTAAAGCTATAAGTACCTTTCGTTGGGATTAATCTTGATTATCCTACAGTCACTTCAAAATGCTTCGGCTCGTCTCGTCTCACGGACTCGGAAATTCGATCACATCACACCTGTTCTTATTGATCTGCACTGGCTGCCGGTTGGTGCTCGCATCAAATTCAAAATTTTGTTAACCACCTATAAAACCATTCATCACTTCGCACCACTTTATTTGATTGATTTGCTTGAAATTTACACCCCAGTCAGAGATCTCAGATCAGCTGACTCTTTGCGGTTAGTGCCACCTCATGAAAACTTTAATAAGGCATATGGGCAGAAAGCATTCTCTGTTTGTGCACCTGCTCTGTGGAATTCGCTGCCGCCAGTGATTCGCAACGCCAGATCTGTTGACTGTTTTAAACGTCTTTTAAAAACTCATCTTTTTAATCAGTTCTATTGGTGATTGAGTTTTTACGATCATCTTCTGTATGGTTTTTAACTGGGACTTTTTAACTGGGACTTTTTAATTTTTTCTGCTGCTTTCATAATTATTTTTTATCACCGTCTTTTGTTTTATTTTATTTTTATTAATTAATTGTTTTAAAAATTTTTATCACAGTCTTTTGTTTATTGTACGAGAATGGTACAGGTGTTGACAGATTTTGACATTGTTTTTCTTCGTTTTTCTTTTATTGCCATTGCTGGTTTTTAGTATTTGTTTGTTTCTTTTTTAAAATATGTAAATCGCACTGAGACGTATGTGTAGTGCGTGTAAGAAATAAAAATTATTATTATTATATTATTCGATGCTATATGTCATCAGCTTCCTATGTAGTTTTACGTATATTAGCTGTTTTGATAAATTGAAAAATAAGTTTACATCATCCTGTCATTAGCTTCTTATATGGCTGTACTTATACTAGCTGTTTCAGCATTTTGAAAAATAACTTTAGAAAATGCAGCAAGAAGCTGTTGTTGAAGCACAAAACGAAAATTCTACAAGGTATTTTTATATGACGTTCCCCTAAAAAATAAAAAGGGAATTAATTAATATAAAAATCTCTGAGATTACAATGTCTATATTTGGAGTATGTTGGTATGCATAATTCCACATGGGCACTTGCAGCTCAAAAGCAGTAGGGCTATGCAATGCATTTTTAGAAATGTTAATAATTAACTAGTCCATTTTTTAAATGTTTGCTGTAGAGCATTCTTATCAAATGAAAAAGAACGTATTTTAGTGTTTACGATTTAAACACTGCAAAGAATGCTACATTAAAAACCCGATGTTTTTTTCTAAAGCAATGACACTTATGTCCAACATTTGGTTTCAGATCCGAAGCTATTTGATATGATTACTTCGTTATAACAGTAAACTTCTGTTGTTGGGGGCTTATGAATAGTGGCCCTCGTGAACTTTGACCCAATGCTACTTTTGACCCAGCTCCGCATCCTGCCAAATATTTTAACTATATCTTTACTTCGCTGGAAGTGCAAACATAATGGGTTCTCATCTGCGACATTTTCTTTATAATATACTCATGCTTTATCTTACTTCATCAATGCAACAGAGTTAGCCCAATCAAATACGTAGTCATGACTGTTGCTTGAGAACAAGTCATTTGGCAGCCAAACATTAGTAGAGTACAAAAAAATCTTTGTCACTTGCAAGTATTTGACCTAGGTAGTAGTCACTTTGCGGGGGCGTCAATTGATTTTGCTGTCGTCTTTACTATCGCCGAGCTATACAATGCCTTTTTAGTAATAACAAATTGTGTAGTTACACTAAATGTCAATTAAATAACTTTCCCTGGTTTTGAATGTTTTTTTATAGCAGCACTCTTATAAAATGAAAAAGAACATTTTGGGGGGTTTACGATTTAAACATATCAAAGAATTTTGCCTCGTTATTAACCCGATTTTTTTCTGAAGCAATGACACTTATGTCAAACATTTGATTTCAGATCCGGAGCTGTTCGATATGATTAGCTGTTCTTTAATCACAAAACAAATATTCTATAAGGTATTTTTGTATAATTTCCCATAAATAATAAAAATGAAATAATTGATATTAAAAATCTCTTAGATTCCAATATCTGTGTGTGGAGAGTATAAGCAATGCATAATTCCATACGAGCCCCTGCAGCTGGTTCAAAATCAGCACAGCTGTACACCCCTATTTAGTGATAAAAATAGCCTTCCCGTGTTTTGAGTGTTTGGTTTATAGTAGTGCTCTTATCTTATTAAGTGCATTTTGCTTCGTTATAAGCTGACGTTTTTTTTCTGAAGCAATGACACTTAATATTTCAAAAATTTGGTTTCAGATCCAAAGCTATTTGATATGATTACTTCTTATATCAACAAACTACCATTGCTGGGGTCTTATCGACAGTGGCCCTTGTGAACCTTGACCCAATGAATGCTACTTTTAACCCAGCTCCGCGTCCTGCCATTAATTTTAACTTTATCTTTACTTGGCTGGAAGTGCAAACGGAATAGGTTATCATCTGCGACCTTTTGTTTATCATGTACCCACGTTTCTAGCCAACTTCGTCAATGCAACAGAGTTAGCTCAAATAAGCAGTCACGGCAGTTGCTTGAGAACACTTTATTGGACAGTCAAGTATCAATACAGTAAAATACCTTTGTCAGTTGCTAACTTTTTTGCTCTAGGTAGTGGTCATTTGGTGCAGGGTGTGGAAGTTGATAACAACATGCTGCCTTTTGTTCTTAAAAAAAAAACTGGAAAAAGGGTGAAGAACTTAAAAAACAGAACATTTTAGGCATAACTCTCATTTATGACGGTTGATATTTTAGATACATTTCGGCTATCCTGAAATTGATAGAATTTGGTGCACAGCTTAGTAAAAATTACCTCGTTGAAGCTTATTAGAAACACCATTGAATTTTGCAAGTATTTGTCAGCATTAACAATTTTCCACTTTTTTTATTGTACCACCTTCTTCAATTTTATCTCGCGTGTTAAAAAAGTTTTCAATTTTTCATTGAAGTATTTAAGGATGACTTCATCAAGATTTCTTTAAGGAGGTACGCTACCATTCCAAAAAATGTTGGGACATTCTTGAAGTTGACTTTTCTGAAATAATCTTTATGTGTACATTGCAAAGATATGAAAAAAAGATGGGGTACCCATGCAAAATTTTTGAAAAAACACATGCCAAAATTGACAGAAAACCACTAAATCTCCCATTTTGCAAAATTTGCACTTACCAGCAGAATCTTTATTTTATCGCAAATGATTAACAGATCCCAGTGTGCATACCACATTTTTGCATCGCCAGGACAGCTGAATTAGGACAATCAACTAAAATTTGAGATGTCTTGTCTTAAAAATTAAATATTAGACCCTAAATTTATCATTTAACTGTAAAATTAGTCTTTTTTAAAAATATAAACTTCATATAAATGCACAAAATAATTTCAAAATGTTAAAAAGTACAGCAATATCTATCAAACAGACAGTGTTCTTTGATTTAGAAGCAAAAAAAGTAGGGGTCACCGTGCAAATTTTCCTACTAAACAGCAAAAAGTGACGAAAAAAGGTGAATTTTGGTAGACCTGAGATTTGACCCTCTAGCTTACTGATATTATGTCAGAGCTACAATTGTTAATTATTCTCTACTGATCTTTCAAAATAAAAATAACTGTCGATTTTTCAGTGCAAAAACATAATTTCGGTTCTTTCGATTCATAAAAACTTCTGAAAGAAATATTACAAGGTCACTAGCATGATTTTTTGCCATTTTGTCCTGTTATTCACGCTCACCAGGTTAGGTAGTCTAAAAGGAACATGTACATCTTCTGGACAAAAGAGGGCGCTCTCCTACATAGAATGGTAGCGTACTACCTTAAATGATGCGAACAACACATATAGATCATTAGTGTTAATTGTCTCATTTGGATCATGACAACACATTTTCAATCTAACCAACCCTGCCGGCTTATGAATTTATAACATGGCGTCGTTTCATAGAAGTTACATACTTCACTCACAAATGCATGACTAAGGTCACAATGTAAACATGTATACTTTCCTTGTCAGGTTGCAACATTTTTGGTCGAAAGAATTAATTTCTTCAAATAAATGGTTTGTTAGCTTAAATTAAAAATAATTCTCGATTCGATTCGACCTCACAAGGAATTATACACTTATGAAGACTTCAGCGATCAAAACTGCTTGGCCAAACTTCCTTCTCTAAAAATATTAGTTCCATAACAGTCTTACTTTGACCTCTCCTCGCACACGTGTATTGTCATTGGCAAATATTATACAGCAGCAGACGGAGTAGGAATGAAATTTTGCTAACAGAATAGGTCACTAAAAATTAAAGCATTCGTGACAGTGAAAGTTTTTTTTTTGCATGATTTTGATTATTGAGTTTGTTTTGATGTTATGTTCCTAATTCAATATAGGAAAATAGCGTGGTTAAACCGTCGTCCCAGAGATGATGAGAGGAGATAGTTTCACATGTACTGAACACAAGACGCTGTCTTCAGAGTTAAGGGCGACATATTTTATCGACAAAAGCGTATCCAATTGTCAAACATCACATCTTTGTGTTCAAATCTATAATCAGACTATTTCAAGCTGTCCCAGACAGGAATTAATAGTTATTAACTTTTCATATTATTCAATTCATGATTGGCCAAGACCTAGTCATGAAGATTCACACTTTGTCACCGATATATGTCAAGGCTTGCATCTACAAGGCCACAATTCACAAGGACTGTTTGCAACAAGGATCGAGTTTACGCAATACGCGTTTTCAGGAAATGGACACATAATTGCTATCCATATAACAGTACGTCGGACTTGTTAATTTATTAAAAGGAATTTTATCAGTTTGCAAAGTTGAAAAAGGATAGGTATTTTGTCATTTCTGCAAAAGATTTACATGTAGTTGCACTGAATCTCCTTTCATTTCAACGGCTTTGCTGAATTACTGGCCGATAAATAAAATTCTGACATCTCTGAAAGTCCATTATTTCTGCAAGAGCTATTTCAGATTCCTCACAGATATATGTAAACCTCTGCCTATAACAATAATAAGCATGAACGAAAAGGGAAGGAACGCTGGGACAGAGTCTGAATATTCCATTATTTACTGCGATGT
Organism: Ptychodera flava; assembly: GCA_001465055.1. Classification (NCBI taxonomy): domain Eukaryota; kingdom Metazoa; phylum Hemichordata; class Enteropneusta; family Ptychoderidae; genus Ptychodera; species Ptychodera flava. Next base: position 40,166 of record LD346909.1, on the reverse strand, counting down.
CATCGCAACAAGATGTAATGTTTGTGTGAATCAAAGGTTGAACGCCAAGGCAAAATATTCGGAAAAGTATGGTTTTAGTGTAATCACACTCAGTGGTACTCTGTAATGTTGAAGCGAGATTAACCAGTAGTCTGAAGTTGTTTATGATAATAAGACGAAACAAAAAGTTTCTCTGATAAAACACCCTTTAGTTTGACACTGTAAAATGGGAAAAATGAAAACAACTAGGTATTAACACTTCATATGTTTAGTTATGATTATGATCTAGTTGGAGTTTGCAAGAGTGGAAAACTTAAGTACAAAATTGCGTCGCCCTGGAGCTTTTTACACCATATAGGCCTAATTGTAAACGTGTTTTTAAATTCCAAGATCCCTAGCCTTTTCCATACCATATCCATGATTTGAATCAGACTCTTTTCAAAGGTCCCTTTCTGTACCAATTTTGTGCTCTGCTTTCCGCGGTAGTACTCAAGCTGATCCAAAGGCTGTTGAACGTTAATAGATAAGCTGTGTCCTTAGCGTCCCCATAACAAATGATACAGCTTTTGTAGGGTACTACCTAGTGAATGGTGACTAAGTATTTCGGATAAAAACTGCTGTCCACAAAGCTGTGTTACCAGTCCGTTTGAATTATTACCTTATGGCGTCAAGCGATAAATCCAAAATTTATTTCTACTGCACTGCTGAAAGAAAATCTACAAGGTCATCACAGTGACCTTTTATTCAATGGACACCCATGATATATTAACTACAGCTATGTTTGTTGGGAGACGAATCTTGCCCTAGCGTATTTGTAGCAATGGCTGGTGTAGAACACTGAACAATTATGTTCAGTGAGCATTCGTATTAAATATTGTACCATACCATATACCAAGTTTTGGCTAAGTCAACCAAAAAGGTGCATGGAATTACCTGGTAGCAGGCGATGAGTTGTATATTCAGACACTACATTTGCCAATACACTGTAGTTTATGGAATGCTGAATGCTAGAACCATATTTTCTAAGTCATACATCTAATCATTCGACAATGTTTGTTTTCTGTGCATTTTGTGCATGGTTTAATCTCAAATCGCTTATAATTTCCTTCCCACAATTACGTTTCATATAATTTGGAAGCCAATTTAACATTAAATAATATTTTGGTTTATCCTACTACCATTAAAACGAAAGACAATTTTCTATGTATTCTTATCTTAAATATTACAATAATTCAAAAATAATCTTTTAAGGATTGTGTTCGCTGTTAGTGTTAGTGTGTTTTACAACTTTGCAAGTATAAAAATCTTATCATCAAGAAATATAGGTGAGATACGTAAATAATCGTTGCTTTTTAAAGCATTTCTACGAGTATTAGTGGACTAGTTAATTCTACACCGTAAAACTCCTCGCTTCCCCGTTCATGTCGGAATAATTTAAAGTACCGTATGTTTGTGCATAAACATGTAGTTACTGTAACTCGCTATTAATATGGAAATATGCAAAGAGGTTTTGGAATCTTGACTAAAAATTTACATTTAGGTCAATATGAACTGGTTAAAGTAAAATACTGGCAAAATTACTGCCAGTGTGAATCACTATTTACACTTAAATGAAAGTGGAATCTACAATATAAGAGTGCATTATGAGAGAGAGGTTAAAATTCCAACACCCTTTCTGGCAACCCTCTTGACGTTGTCGCATTTCTGTTCTCTTTCAGTTTAGCACCATGGCTGCTAATACTGCATCTGAGGGCAACAACGGTCAGCGGCAAGAAACAACACAGACAGAACGTACCGGGAAAGCACTTGTCATTTTTTATTCTTGGGATACCGAAAAATACGGTCTTCCAGAATTTCACAGAAATTTGTTCAAAGATATCTGCTCAAGACGAGGGGGAGAGTTGAAAGGTTTTGCTACTGTACTTGACATCACTGTTAGTGAAGCACAGGTCCAAGATGCAGGAGAAGCTGGTATAACTTTGATACCGGGTAAACGAATTGAGTACCTTGATGAGAAGGATGACCCAATTAATATTCGCTGGCTGTATTACCATACAAGTTACTACACATGTTTGCAGGAACTTGACAACGTCAAATACGTCATCGGGTATGCCCCATTCACTGCTGATGCTGCTGCTAACATTCGGAAGACTCTGTTTCCTAGCGCTAAGCTCTATCAAATCAATGCACTTCATCCTGAGCATTGTGCAAAGGTAACAACCAATGACAAGAAGAAGCTCAGAAGTGATATGCTAAGAGTGGCAGGTGAAGCAGATGCAATGGTGTCCATCGGTCCCAGCATGTATGATTACTTCGAGAATGCATACAGGGCACATGAAGAAATAATTTCTCACTTCTTACTCTTACCGAAGACTGGAGAGAGGTACAACCAACAGCGGGTGACGCAACAGAAGGACATAAGGCAACTCGTTATACTATCCTATGGTGAAATACGCTCCGATATCAAGGAAGTACTGAGTGAGTATGATGGAGTGGCAGCAGCTGTCCATGGTATTGCGTCAAGCCTGAAAGGAACCGGAATCAAACATGTCACATGGAATATAGTTGGTGTCGCGGAAGAACATGTTGAGAATGTACAGAATCACCTATACACAATACTCAAGAGTTCTTCAGTCCAAGTGAACATCGTTCCACACTATTCAATTAACGATTTAATAACAATGCTCCGCCAGTGTCATGTATGTCTTCTTTCACAAATTAAGGTAGACTACGGGTTTCTTGGCTTAGAAAGCATAGCAATAGGTGTGCCTACTTACTTGAATGGGCAATCGCAACTTGGTTACTACATTAGTGACTTCTTCAAAGATGATTGCAATCAATGTCTGGTTGAAGGTGACACGGCGTGGGGTGAAAAGGTAATGCAAGTAGCAACCAATGGGATGGAATACAAGCGTGCTAGTAAGCTAAAGGATAGGTTCACCAAAAGCGGGGAGATAGAGGAGAGCTATGCAAGAATAGCTGCTTTGTTCACTGAAGAGCCAATAGCTTCTGAAGGTACGTAAGCTACAATGTCAGAAGATGAACTTAAAAGTTTGATTGTATATTGCATACACCTGAAAGAGGAACATTGGACCAGGTTACCTTTTAGGAAAATGATTTGATAATAATATTGCAAAGAAATGTTGACCTTCTCTGTCATTCTAAAAGTTCAAATTATGTAGCATATCTTGTATTTTAGTACGAAACTGTTAGTTAAATATTTTTGGTTTTACTTTCCAATTAGGTCTTGATGTTGACATTGCCTTGGATATCCATAATTATTTCCTACATCAACAAAAACTGATGGATCAGTTAAAGGCGCTATCAAGGCAGCATCAAATTGATGAATCCAGAATTGGGACAATAAAGACAAGAGTACAGGAAATAGATGATGCAGTGAAAAGATTCAAAGAGCTCTTTGATCTAAATGCAGAGAGAGCAGCAAATGATGGTAGCATGGAAGTCAGTAGAATAATCGAAAGGGAAAAGCTAGGGGCCCACGATACCAAAAACCTTCATAGGAAATCCCTTGGAATGGCAGTCAATTTCCTGGGCATACTCTACCTCTACAGATTCAAGTCAGCCTGTCACAATGGTACATTTGTCAAGGCATTTGAACCATTGCTGATAACTGATGAGATGAGAGAGATGGCTAAGAGATTTAACATTCCATTGAAACTCAAAGTCACCTATGACCAGCAACAGTTTGACGCCATTGACCACTTTTTCTGTAAACGTAAGTTTAAAACCAGGAGTGTGGTCATAAAATTAAGAGTTGTACCACAACCGTGAGAATTTTGTTTAGATTAAGTAGCAATTAGTTTAAGGTTTTTCTGTTAAATTTAGGCAGGTAACTTGAGGATGTCAGTATTTGAAAAACCTTTGGTGGTCAAGGTAATTTTAAAGGTAAAAGAAACTAATTACTGTCAGTAATGAAATTTTCCTCTTTAGGATATGGAATTTCTAATGTGAGTGGTCAGTTTGCTGAATCAGGGGCTAAATTGTATATGCCACGTGACAGTGATCTCAATCACGGACGTTCGGGAGATATTCAAAACTTTGCAATGGTGGAGAGAGAAAGTCTTAACATTGATACCGTTATGAAGGAGAGTGATGCGGAGCATGAGGTCAGTTTGATTATCAAAATATTATTTTTGATATGAATGCTTCTCTAATGACATAATTAGATGATACATACCATTAATCACACTTTTGAATCATAATAACAGTTAGATCCATAGGAATTCAATCCAATGTATTCCATAGGTCTATATGTGTAAAAGACTCACTATTCGTTTTTCCAACACAGTAATTATGACGAATGGATGCAATGAATTAAAGTATATTATTTCAATTGCACAAACAATTAGACTTGTTACCTTTCAATTAAAAAGTAGCTCCTCAGACATTGATACAACTGTCATTTAATAGCTTACAATGACATGCATCTTTTCACGTTTGATAAACTTTACAACTGTTAGTTCTCATTTAAATGTTTATGATTTTCAAGTTGTCACAAATTGTTCAAAGCCATTAAATTCTTCTCTTTGCGCTCTATTATCTAGTCTAAAGAGACATATTTCAAGGAACCAAGGCTTGAAGATGGAGTGATTGAAGCTGGTGACATATCTGATGTTACAGGTGGAACAAAATCTTATGCTTCTGCTGTGCTCTTTTGAAACACTGCACAGATAAAAAATGGCTGACTTCATCAAATTAATTCTGAAATTTACAAAAGTCAGTCATTCATTCAAAAATTTTGAATACACTAGGATTATTTAGCATAATAAATTTATTTCCATCTATACGAAGTCTTTATTTATGAAATCTGTGACTTACATTCTTTTGAACCTACATATACGTTCACTTTTTTTTCAATGTGATTGCAGAAAAATCATGTTGTAAATTTTAGCTTTAATTTGGCAATTAAGATAATTTTGATATATTATAGTTTTATTCCTATTGGTTATACATTCAATCATGTGAAGAAATGTAAAGTCCAACACATATCCTATAAGTTTTCATGTTCAGTAGGTTTGCAACCAAGATAGTTAAAATCTATGACTAATCATGAAATTTAAAAAAAGTCAAAATTGGCTACATCAATACTACTTTGTTTTGGGAATCAAGGCACCTTATCGGACAAATTGGGTATGAAGACTTTAAAATGAATATTTCAAGTATCGGCATTTCTTTATAATCAAAGTTACACCTGCATTATCTTAAACTGAAAAAAGTTAATGTAGATGGCCGCCTGTGTAGCTAGATGAGAGCAGCGTCCTTCTTGAACTTCATCTTTAATGCACTGCATTTCTTCATATTACAGATACAAAGCTATTTGCATTCAAAACCATTAAAGCCTACAGACTCCTTCCATCAGCTGAGGTGTACCTACCTACCATATTCAATGTTGACAACTACACAGCACTGAGAGGAGATCAGTGGGACTTCATACAATTCATGGTTAAGATGACAGAGAAGATTCAACACATCCTATCCACCAGACAGGAGATTTTATCAGTGCTGGGAGTTAGAGAGTTCTTTGTCACTGACACTGACTGTGAGACGCATGATTTGTATGGTAAGGTGCAGCTGACTCACTAGCAAATTTGAAAGGCGGCAATCAACTTTATACCTTTTCGATTGACTTTCTTAGACTTTTACACGTATCAGTAACTATATCCACGTCTTCTGTTTGCAGGTCTGGCAGATCAATTTCTCAAACACGGCAGAGAACCACTGTACATCAAATCATCAGCTAAACCCTATAGTCTGAGTGCTAGGAGTTTGATTCCATATAAAGTCAGTCACGCACTGGCAGATCAAAAAGGTCAAAAGTTGTCAGAATTAGATCAGACACACAGTAAAGAAGCATTAAAACTTGCACTCACACAAGGGGAAGAAGAAATTGCTGAACTTAGGAAAACTTTATCATCAGTAGAAAATATAGTGAGGCAGCTAAAACGAGAAAATACAGCAGAGTCTAAAGATTTACAAAATAAACTAGAAAAATCTATGCATGAAAAGAGCAGTCTGGAGTTGCAACTGGAAAATGCTAAGCAGGAAGTCATAATTTTACAAGGTTTGTTAAAAACAGAAAAAGAAAATCTTAAAGGAGCAGAAAGGGCATGCACAAAAGCTACCTTAGATTCTAAACATATTCAAAATAAATTATCAAAAGCAATGCAGGAAAAAAGTATCCTAGAACAACGACTTGAACATGCAGAAAAGGAAGTTGTTAAAGTAAAACAATTGAACAGGAAACAGCAAAGTGAGCTTGCCAAGGCAAATGAAGAAATAAGAAGTCAATCGATACAACTAGAAAAGACTAAACAGGGTGAAGCAGCAGAACAGGATCTGTATCATAGAAAGCAGCAAGAGCTATCAAAGGCAGATGCAATAATAACCAGTCACCTTGCTAGCATTCAGGAATTAGAATCCAAAGTTAAACAAAGTGATGTGCCTAAAGTAGATAGGGCTACATATACACAATCATTGCCTGGAAAGATTCTGGAGCAGACTTCAGAAGGCGTGTCCATGAGTCTAGACAGTGATGAAAGGAGTGCAAAGGAGTCAGATGGAAAGACTGGTGAGATCATGGTTATTATATACACTTTAGATATTACATTTGTATCCCTTTAAAGACCATGATGACTGTTTTACAACCACAGACATGTTGCAATAGACAACATTACGCGAATGAATCAAAAGCATTTATTGTATGGGTCTGGACAAAATAGGGAGATTCACCACTTGTTATGCAGTAGTTTGAGTTAGTGCCATTTTATTGGCTAAAGCAGAGGGTTCAGGGTCACAATTTGTGTTCAAGGATATTGAAAAATTCAACAAATGTTTCAAAAATTATGGACAAATATTTTTTTTTCGCAACCATTTGAAAAACAATGACATCACTTGAAAACAGCCAGCTGGAATCCAAATTAAACGCATTGTGGAGGGCAATTATTTTTGATCAAGGAGAAGGGATCAGCGATTGTGTTAACAATCAAAGGAGGATGGGTATTTTCATCATCAGTTTTCAAGAAGTAAATCCTTCTCATCTAAAACCCTCATTAATTCTGTCCAGGCAGTATTGAATACATATGACTTAGCTCTGGCATTATTTAAATACAGTAGCAATGATTTGTTGTAACCCTCTTGTATGAAATGATGCAGACAAGTGAGGAGATCCAAGAATGTAAAACAGTATTTCAAATGAATATCTTGATTGCACGGTATAGTTTTGATGGATATCAGAGATATATTCAAAGAGCAGATTACACATATTGTATTGTTTTCACTGTCACTCAATAGCAACATTGAAAAAATGTATGAATGAATTCTTCAGTAGGTGATGGGCCTGGATCAGCATTTTCTGAATCTGAGATTAAACCAGTAGATGAAGGTGATGCTACTGCATCTGAATTATCAAAGACCGGTTCTGAGTCAGAAGGTGGTTCTGAGTCAGAGATGAGTGCATCGACTTTTATAACAACGCCTATTGGAAGTACAAACTACATTGGTGTGAAACGGAGAGTTTGGGGTGAACATGGAGGTAAGAGTTAGACAAGTTGTGGTAGTTGTGGATTTATTGGTCCAATGGGTATATCAGGCTAGAACAGTATTTTGACCTCATTCAGCTAGGCAGGAGGGTTAGAGATAAGGCTTTGATAATAACAGTTAGATTGTCAGTGATGGGAGGTTACACATTTGCGTTTTAATATCTATTAATATTGAATGTTCAAACAATTTGGTGTCACCAAATCGGACCGTCTGTGATGTTTGTATCGGGAAATCCCACCAGTTGGAGTAGATTTATAATGGTTACATACGGTACCTTACACTTTTAGTCAGAAGTTTGTAATACTTTACAATGCAATAGGCAGAATGACATTTTTCCATCCACGCTTTCAGTAACAAACTTGTATAGGTCACTAAGCCTACAGCCTTGAGATGTTTACATGCCTCTGATCAAAAGTGTGATGTGTCCATTGTAAACTAACTATAATCAGTGGTACTATCACAAGATAAGCAATACGCGTAATTACGCATTGCAATACTTAATCATTCTGACTAATCCCAGTAAATGGCAACATGGTAACCAATCGTCATATTGATTGTAAAAGTTGTGAATAGGTTTTGGCTTCACAACAACTATACTATGCAGTGCGTTTGCTCAGATTCAAATATTTTTAAACATTAACGTCTGGTTGTATCAATTATTGCATGTCGATAATTCCCCAATTTATTCGGATCAAAGCTTTTGTGAAGGATAGACAAGATGCACTTTTCTGGTATTTTGGAACACAAAGGTGACAGTGACAATGTTTCCATACATTTTTACTCCAGAATATAAAACATAGACAGGCAGTGTCCTACACATTCAGTACGCACAGGAAATTGGTGATGGCAGTACAAACACACACATGTGTGAAAATAGAAAGAAATTATACACTGAACTGGCAAATGCTTAGTGCCAGCAGTGGGTGGTATTTACATAACAAACACAGAGGGGTTATCCATTTTTGGAACGTTTAACTAGTAGATTAACTGTATACTGTTGTCTCAACGGTTACAATCTTGTTTACCAGTGTTCATAGTCAAGACGAATTGAGATGTCGACACTTGTGTAAAAACATCTATCCGATCGAGACCTGTGTGCTTTTGTCGCGCGATCGCGTCGGGCATTCACTTGTTCTTGACTCAAGTTGTCTTCTTCCTGTCTCGCGATCGGCAATTTATGCATGGTGTTATGTAGGTCATTTCCCCCCACACTCATCATGACCTGAGTTCAATTAGTCTAGAACATTCTCAAGGTCACTGCCCTTAATGACCTCACAACCTTGAATTCAATTAGTCATGTTTGGAATGTTCTAGAAATTTAATTAGTTGTGTAAGAGAGATAATTTTAGAACAGTAATTAGCATGTCAATAAAAGTTCTAGATTGTTCTTATATGCCTTTATGTAAGCACATGGGTGTAAAAGGGACGTGCACAGCTTCCAGTCAGACTTTTGCGATCGTGTCTCTTGTGTGTTACTACATGTGTTTGGAAACCCAGCAGTAGTCATTCTCAAGACTTTTCAAGACCTTCACTGCCAACGCTGGATTTATACTGTGGACTTTGTGCAACTTCAAGCCTGCAAGCCAAAGGACTGTTCATTCATCCGACAGACTGTTACAACTCTGAGACTGGAGCTTTGCCATCCCAGCTGAGATAAGTAGTCTGTACACTTTTAAAGCTTGTACTCTATCCCTGACTTAGCAATTTGTTTTATTTTCGTAATAAATTTTGTTTAAACGTAAACGGCTGAGTTCACCCTTTTGTTCGTATCCTCTGCACGTAACAAAATTGGGGGCTCGTCCGGGATCGAACATTTTGAGCCGTTTGACAACATTTTGCCAGCCTTTTCAAAACTACTCTATACTGTGAACTCAGCAAAATTTAATCATGGCGGAATTTAAACCAGAGGAAATGGATGACCTTGATCAGGACACATTTGATTCACTCAGAAAATACGACTTCATAACACTGGCCAATTTCCTTAAAGTAGAAGTCAAAAGATCTATGCGCAAGAGGGAAATACAGTACCGTATTGCCAAACATCTAGTTGATTTAGGCCAATTTGAGGAATCCACCCTGAAAGATTATGAGCCCGAGTCTGCCTTTGAACTAAGAAAATTAGAAATACAGGCAGATTTAGAGCTTAAAAAATTGGCATTAGAAAACGAAAAAGAATTACAAATGAAAGAAAAGGAATTGCAAATGGAAGAAAGACAGAGAGAGAAAGATAGGCAGGAAAGATTAGCAATGCAAGAAAGACAAAGAGAGAAAGAAAGAAGAAAAAGAAAAGGAAAGAGAATTAGCAGAACACCGACTGCAGTTAGAAATGAGACGTTTAGAGCTTGGACAGTCAGGAAAATTCTTCCCTTCAGATGGTTTTGACATCACTAAGCATTTCAGGTTAGTTCCTCCTTTCCAAGAAAAGGATGTTGATAAATATTTCCTTCATTTTGACAAAATTGCTCAGAGTCTGAATTGGCCTAAGGAGTCCTGGTCTATGCTTTTGCAGAGTGCTTTGGTGGGTAAAGCCAGAGAAATTTACATTCAGTTGTCAGTAGAGCAGGCTTCAAATTATGATTGTGTGAAGGAATTAATTCTCAAGGGCTACGAGTTGGTGCCTGAAGCTTACCGTCAGAAATTTAGGGATTGCGAGAAGGTGAAGGATCAAACCTTTGTTGAATTTGCTCGAACAAAAGAACAACTGTTTGATCATTGGTGTTCTTCTGAAAAGGTCAGTCAGAATTATGACAAATTACAACAGCTCGTTTTGATTGAGGAATTTAAAAGGTGCATCCGGTGTGACATCAAGACGTTTATCAATAAACAAAAGGCAGATACATTGGAGGTTGCTGCACGTTTGGCCGATGATTATTCATTGACCCACAAATCTTCATTTCTCAACAAACCATCCCAGTCCTTTTCATACAGCAACAATGAAGGTAAATTTAACTCCTCCTTTTCATCCAAGAATTTTTCGAAGGAGAGTAGGAAATCAAATGACAATAGTTCACAAAATTCAAGTAACACTTCCACATCATCAGATCCCAAGTCTCAATCTCCTTCTGACAAACAGTTCGGTACACTTTCTTGTAATTATTGTAAGAAAGACGGCCACTTAATGTCAGAGTGTTTCAAGTTGAAAAGAAAACGTAAAGGTCAAAGTGGTCAAAGTGGATCTAAGCCCACCGGCTTTATTTCTTCATCAACTCAATTAGAGTCTAATAATGTGTGCAACACATTTTCTGAGGTTAAACCCCTCTTATCCCCAATTAATGAGGTCAAGGTCAATTCTCCTCAAGATAGCATTATGGGTATTTTCGAACCATTTATTCATGATGGTTTTATATCACTTTCTAGTGATTTCTCTTCTGCTACTCCTGTCAAATTTTTAAGAGATACCGGGGCTTCCCAGTCTCTTTTGTTGGCAGATACCCTGCCGTTTTCTGAAAAGTCATTTTCAGGTTCTAAAGTTCTTATTAAAGGGGTAGATTGCAATGACTTTATTCCTGTTCCTCTCAATAATGTCTATTTGTCTTCGGACTTTGTTTCTGGACCTGTGACTTTAGGTATTAGGCCTTTTTTGCCTTTTGAAGGGATTCACCTTCTTCTTGGAAACGACCTTGCCGGGGACAAGGTCATTACTAATCCACTTGTGACTGATAATCCTAGTTTAGATCAGAATCCAGAGTCAATAGAGGAAGAAATTCCCGGCCTTTTTCCCTTCATGTACTATTACTCGAGCCATGTCAAAGAAAACCTCTGAGAATCAAAATACTCTCAAAAATAATGTCACAGATGTTTACTTAAATGACACCTTTCTCAGTCAGGTGTTTGACACGGATCATTCCGTTATCCCTCGTGGATTTGAAACTTCCAGTAAAACTTCTGCTGACCAATGTAAGACATTATCTAGATCAAATTTCATTGCAGAACAACGCAAAGACCCAGATATTTCGTCCTTGTTTGACAGGGTAGATGATGAAGGTACAACTTCAGATAGCTCTGTTTCCTATTATACAAAATCTGGTATTCTCATGCGTAAATGGAGACCTCCAGACGTTTTGGTTGATGACGATTGGGCTATAAAACATCAAATTGTGGTTCCAAAGTCCTATCGTGCTAAAATATTGCGCCTGGCCCATGAAACGCCCTGGGCTGGTCATTTGGGAGTCAGGAAAACTTATCATAAAATTCTCAGTCACTTTTATTGGCCTAATCTCAGGCAGGATGTAGCACATTTCTGTAAAACTTGTCACACATGTCAAATGGTAGGAAAGCCGAATCAGACCATTCCAAAGGCCCCTTTACAGCCAATTCCTGCATTTCAAGAACCATTTAGTAGGATTCTAATAGACTGTGTTGGGCCCCCACCAAAAACAAGATCTGGAAATGAGTACATGTTGACAATTATGTGTACATCAACTCAGTTCCCAGAAGCCATACCTCTGAGAAACATAAAGACAAAGACTATAGTGAGAGCCTTAGTCAAATTTTTCACTTTATTTGGCCTCCCTAAATGTGTCCAGTCCGATCAAGGCTCAAACTTTATGTCTGGTATTTTTCAACAAGTAATGGATCAGCTAGGCATTAAACAGTATAGGTCATCCGTCTATCATCCAGAAAGTCAGGGTGCTCTTGAGCGATTTCATCAAACTTTGAAAAACATGATTAGGACCTACTGTTTCGACACAGAGAAGCAGTGGGACAAAGGAATTCATTTTCTGCTCTTTGCTGTTTGAGAGTCAATTCAAGAGTCTCTTGGTTTTAGCCCATTTGAGCTTGTATTTGGACATACAGTCCGTGGCCCACTTAAGCTCGTTAAAGAGAAATTCCTATCAGACGA
>LD346909.1:10289-26673 GCA_001465055.1 Ptychodera flava | reverse complement strand
TTCTGTCCAAATTTCTCCACAATTACTGAGCCTTTGACTAACTTACTTAAAAAGAAAGTAAAGTTTGTTTGGTCAGAACAATGCCAACAGGCATTTGATACACTTAATGCCATACTGCAAAGTGCTCCAGTGTTGTCTGCATCAGATTTCACTTGGCCATTCAAATTAGATGTAGATGCTAGTGATACGGCTGCTGGTGCTGTTTTATTGCAAGAAGATAGTCATGGTATAGATCATCCTGTTTGCTATTTTTCACGCAAATTTAACAAATCCCAGAGAAACTACTCTACAATTGAAAAAGATCTATCTAAAATATCTTTGATATTAGCTTTACAGCATTTTGAAGTTTATGTTACTTCTTCAACTCAGCCAATAGTGGTATATATTGATCACAACCCTCTTGTATTTCTGCAGAAATTTAAAGGCAAAAATCAGAGATTGCTAAGATGGAGTTTAATGTTACAGGAGTTTAATCTTGATATTAGAAATATCAAAGGCAGAGACAGTTTAATTGCAGACTGTCTCTCTCGTATTTAGAGTTTATTGTTGTTCACTTTCAAGAAATTTTACTTTAGAGTAAAAAAAAATGAGCACTTAAATCTTTTTCAAGATTACATTTGCAAAAGAAAGATTTTTCTTTGAAAAATTTCTTTTTTGAAGAGGGGATGTGTTATGTAGGTCATTTCCCCCCACACTCATCATGACCTGAGTTCAATTAGTCTAGAACATTCTCAAGGTCACTGCCCTTAATGACCTCACAACCTTGAATTCAATTAGTCATGTTTGGAATGTTCTAGAAATTTAATTAGTTGTGTAAGAGAGATAATTTTAGAACAGTAATTAGCATGTCAATAAAAGTTCTAGATTGTTCTTATATGCCTTTATGTAAGCACATGGGTATAAAAGGGACGTGCACAGCTTCCAGTCAGACTTTTGCAATCGTGTCTCTTGTGTGTTACTACATGTGTTTGGAAACCCAGCAGTAGTCATTCTCAAGACTTTTCAAGACCTTCACTGCCAACGCTGGATTTATACTGTGAACTTTGTGCAACTTCAAGCCTGCAAGCCAAAGGACTGTTCATTCATCCGACAGACTGTTACAACTCTGAGACTGGAGCTTTGCCGTCCCAGCTGAGATAAGTAGTCTGTACACTTTTAAAGCTTGTACTCTATCCCTGACTTAGCAATTAGTTTTATTTTCGTAATAAATTTTGTTTAAACGTAAACGGCTGAGTTCACCCTTTTGTTCGTATCCTCTGCACGTAACAATGTTCTTTGTGAAAAATGATTGTCAAGTTCATGTTGCGGCGACACTGTGCGAACGGGACGTCAGTTGCTAGTTTTCCTACCTCAAGATGAGACGAACACATGTAACTCTTGACAACATAAAATGTCTGTTGTATTTTCTTAGCTTTTGCACAGCACTGCAAACTTGTCGCCCTTCGTTACGACAGGAGAGATTGACTCGTGTTAATTTTTTCAAACTTTATTTATATGTGTTCTTGTACCGATTTTATCAAACTAATAATAATCACACCGTAGCGTAGAACAGTGCAGGCTGTCATCGACAGCGTGTTCCGAGAGACAGAGTATCGACTAGTATACAGTGGAGTCACTCGACTTGCGCAATACCAGCGAACAAATAATTATTTCGGAGATTTTTACTTTTAATCAAACTTTTGGTGACTGACCTTATATAGCAAAAATTGCTAGTTTCAGCACTTCTAGAAGTTAAACCGGGTTTGCTAGTGTTGAGGTCCAGCTAGCAGCTGTGGAGTCTGCAGGTAATAGATAAGTTTAGACAACACGCACACAAGAATCATTTGTGAACCTCGCAATCCACGTTTGACGTAATTTAATTTATGGGTTATATCTAAAGAAAGAAAACGCATGAAATAAAAAAATATTTGCATTTCGTTTCGAAAAATTAGCAGATCGGTGAACTTGCTCTTGTGAATCTGCATCATGTGGGTATGAACTCCTGCACTGGCTTGGGAAACGCCTTGACATAAGTGTCGCGTGTTGTCGGGTACGGTGTTGTTCAAGGTTTCTCAGCAGACACGAAAAGGCTGCACAATAGAAAGATGAAACCTCGAGTTTAAAAATATAAAAGAACACGATACTAAAACCAACCATGTACAGCAAGAGTGATAAAATTATCGCAACTAACAGAAGTTTCATCTCGCTCAGACTAATTTTTGGACTCGGGTATGTAATCAGCATAGCCTAATATGTTCGAAAAGCAGTGTGCCAAATACTTTCATAGTTATGGAACTGAGAACGTCTCCGTCTGCGTCCTCGGCCAAATCTGACTCTTCACTGCATTCTTGATCGGTTATTGCAGGGAGTATGAGCCAAAGTCGGACTGTTTTTCATTGAAATCGACCTTTGCGCACGTTGCCATCTTTTTCAGGTCCACTTTTGTGGACCTCGCTTGCTTTTTCGACGGTACTGAGCGCGAGCGCCGGCTTTGGTCTGCACGACATGTTTGCCGTACCGATACATGCGGAGTTCAAAACGCTGAGCATAACGTTGAAGATAGTGCATGCGCACTATACCGCCAAGCCTATACATAATCTCTGCGTGTTTATCAAAGATATCGCAACCGCGACCGTTAAGACAAAAGGGAAATAGTGGCACGCGGTGTAGCTGATAGTTTGCCATTTTAGTAATATTTCAGGAATTTTCCGGTACGATGTGACCCAACACCTTTCCCCAAAAGAAAGGCCACGTGTCAGTGGTTCGAAATTCGAATAAAAAAAATTGCTAAAATTGACCTTTGAACCTGAGTCGCATCGTTAAATATGCTGGGATAAAACTAATGCAATTATTGAGGTTTATGGCACTAAATCTTCAACATTTCTACAAGATCACACAATTTAGCCAGCAAATATTTGTCTGTATGCCAAAGGTAACATATTGTTATCTAACTTCCCAAAGAAATCTACAACAATGGTTGAAATATTGACAAACCATTTCAACATGTGTGGTTGTACGTGAAAAGCGGTCAAATATGAATACTCACATCTGCTCTAACAGCAGACATTGAAACAAATGAGTTCTGATTTTGACTGCGTTGTAAACGTCTTAAGTTTCCAAGACAAGAAATTGACCTTTTTATGTTAACAATTCTCTAGTGGTTATTAAGCTCAGAACCCCCGCAAATTATATCTTTTCGGAAAGCCTAGATATAGGGAAACATTTTGGTTACTGTAGTTTCACTATTATTTACATAACTATCATGTGACAGGTAATTTGCATAACCTTTCAAAAAACGGTTTTCACTATGTTTTGTTTCAATGCTTTGAGATATGTGGCTGAAATTTAGGTGAGTGAAAGTTGTCTTTAGGATATTCCAAAGTGTGTCTCACAATTTTTTTTAAACCCTCTTAAACAAGTTTTATGCCAGAAAACCTTCCAGAGCGATGAATTTAACCCTAGTTGATTTCTTTAAAATTGAGCTCAAATAAAAACTAAGCAAGACGTAAAAAATATGAGACACACTTTGTAAGAGCGTTGTGACAGCTTGCATTCCAGCAAGTATGAGTCAGATATTTTGAAGTATTAAGACAAAACATAAAGACAACCGATTTCTGAAAGTTTATACAAATTACCTGTCACATAATAGTTGTGTATACAACGGTGACACTGTGGTTACCAAATCTTTGCCTATATCTAGGCTTTTAGAAAATGTTTAATTTAAGGGGGTTCTGAGCTTATTAAAGACTAGAGAAATGTTAGATAAAAGAGGTCAATTTCTTGTCTTGGAACCTTAAGGGAAACTGACGTTTTGAAAGACGAAAATGAATGTTATTATGATGTGAAGGTTAAGGTAAAAACTTAGGAAAATGTATACTATAATATTCTTTATCAGTTGAATTTTAAATGAATAATTACTAAGTCATTTTGAATGTGCTGGGATAAGACTAATACAACTCTTGAGGTTTATAGCACTGTCTTCAACACTTCTACAATATCACACAATCTAGCCAGCTATATTCCAAAGGTAACATGTCCTCTAGCTTGCCAAAAAGTCCTGCACCAATGGCGGAAATACTGATAAATCAGTTCAATATCTAAGCAAAAATATGCTTTACGTATTCATTATTGCCTGGAACTCAACCATGATAGGATCATTGCAAAGTACAAAGAACAGAAACTAATAAAAGAAACTGCTGGATTGCTAAGGTAATAAGTATTTTCATAAAGAATGATATGAAGTTTGAAAAGTGGCAATATTGCATATTGTAATTGACTACAATGTATAACTGCATGTTTGTAGTTGTGATGTTACACATACTCTCTTGGTCTGTCTACTGCCTTTTGTGAAGAATTGTGCTTGTTGCCTACCAAAAAAGTTTCTATCTGTGAACAAAACAAAGACAAAGAATTTCTTTATCTTAACTAAAATATCAATATTTCAATGCCTTGAGACACCTTAAGTTTTCATCAACTGAATATACCACTGCAATTTTTTACATGTCATTTTCATATAAAGTAGAAACAACAAGACATTTACCAAACCTTTAGAAATAACATCTCTGATACTTTGCTCCAATTGGATTGAAGGTGAAGGAAGTCATACATCAGACACTATCTGCCAAGAACTCTTAGAGAAGATTATACTTTAGTCAAACAAAAATTCGCTTATGCAAATTTTACTATGAGGTTTAATCAAACTGAAATGAAAAATCCTTGCATGTACGCATAAAAGTCAAAAATATTTCTGGTAATTGCTGTGGAAGGAAACATTTGTTTGACTGAAAAATTGGAAATTAGCCTCAAAATTAGCCCTATCACAGTTTCGTCAACATATATTGTAAGTTTCATCAATTTTGGTGAAGTAAAACCATCTATACATCTCTAGTAGGGAAAATTTACCAAATATATAAATATGCAATCTTCAGCATCTGTCGCAAGGTTGATTCAATAACATATGTGAGAAGATTCATAAGATATGATAATATTATTTTGAGAAAATGTGACTGAAGACCAAATAATTATGCGAATTAGTATCAACTATGCAAAAACTAATCAGTACTTGCCAATCTCAAACAGAATGTTACGGAGTTCAGGCAGGGAAAATTGGAAAGATTTCTGTGACACTATTTGTGATTTGCAAACACGGGTGATTAACAGATTGAGTACGCTTGTGTCCAAACACAAAATTAAGTCTTTGTTTCGATGTTTTAGCCTGCTTAATGCACCCTATCGAGTTCAAAAGGTGTATATTACCAAACATACAGCATTGTAACAAGAATGCAGACATGAACGATGTCGAACTTATATACTATGTCAGTGTCAACAACTTATATGTACTTCAGTTTCAGTGCCTTTATCCTGCAGTGGCACTGGTCAGCTTCACTGTATAAACTCTTTTGTAGAGTCTCCTCAGCAATTTTTTTTGTAAACAAGGCTGTTTCTACAGGTTCTGTTTAGCATTCTCTGTATACCGGTAATTTTGTTCGCCCAGACTGACATGAGCACAACATCTGATTTCATCGTCACACCAATTATTGCCACGAGATGAAGTTCTCTGATTGCTAGCAACGACGAAAGGAAATGAAATGTTTGTTGTTGTTTGTTATGTTACAAACAACTTTAGTGTGTGGGCGTTTAGACGCCCCTGAAGCGGCTCAGTCCATCAACACAACGAGTTGTTGATATACCATGTATCTCAACATGTGTTTTGGAGTAGATGAATCTATCTCTATCTATCTATCTATCTAGAAAATTTGTATAGCGCCCAATATCCAAAGTTAAACAATGCTCAGTGGCGCTTAGGGTTACAATGAAAATGTTCTCTGGAAGATGTAAGTTTTTAAGCGTCTTTTGAAAATATTGACATTAGAAGAGGTTTTTATGTCCAGGGGCAAATAGTTCCAAAGGACAGGAGCTGCTACACAGAAGGGGCAGCGACCATAGGTTGTCAAATTCCATCTAGGTGTGTGAAGAAGGCATTTATCAGATGAACGAAGAACACGTGATGAGGCACAAGGTGTTATTAAATTCCTGAGATATTGTCGAGCTTGTCCATTTAGGGCTTTGTAAGTAATCAGCAAAAGTTTGTATACAATGCGATGATGTACTGGAAGCCAGTGAAGTTGCATAAGTATGGGGGTAATGTGGTCGGATTTCATGGTCTTTGTAACAATTCCAGCTGCTGTGTTTTGGGCACGTTGTAACCGCTGTAATTGTGTATCGGGCAAGCCATTTAGTAGAGCATTGCAGTAGTCAAGCTTTGAAGATATAACGGCGTGGACGAGGGTGGCACAGGAATCTCTGGACAAGTACTTTCTGTTAAGACAAATATTGCGAAGGAGGAAGTGAATAGCACTGCAAGTGGCACCAATATGTTGTTGGAATGTATGGTTGTCATCAAATATTACACCGATGTTCCTCGCAAATGAAGTGGTTTCAATAACACTGGAACAGATGTTGATGTCAGTGAAAGGCGCTGGTGAATGGTCAAATTTAGATCGAATTAAAATGACCTCCGTTTTAGAGTTGTTTAACTTCAGCTTGTTTTGTGTCACTCAGCTCATAATATCATTAACAGAATAAGACTACAGATAACTTTAACCTTCTCAGGCGTAAATTCCTAACCACAAGGACAGGCAAAGTCATTGTGCCGCTGGACCTTTAATACAAATACATCAAAATTAATAAGTTAATTAATTTATTTATTTACTTAATATTTAATGTAAGTATCCAATAGACAAAACCCAATAGCAGAATGCATAAATTGAAATAAATAGCTGCAGGATAAATTACTAACTAAAAGCACATCCAAATAAAAAAATATGAGACATGCAAGGGTCAAATACAATCCATAGGATTAGGATTGTCATTAAGAGATGAAAATATAGTTGGTATTTGAGATTTGAAATCACTCAAGTTCAAAATCAACAGAATACAACAGAATTTCATTTGTCTTTAAGAGACATCCATTGTAACAGTGTACGCTAAATTTTTCTAATTAACTACACTCATGACAAAGAATGCAATAGTCAAAACAGTCTATAAATTAACACATATCATGTTTCCAGAGCAATCTTTGTTGAGCTGGTTTTCAATATGAACTATCATTCCAGTCAATTCATGCTAAATTCTTCTACTTTAACTACACCATAACAAGAGCTTCCAAAGTCAAAGCCAGCTCCACATTGAAGTACATCATATTTCAAAATTGACTGAGCTATCAAATTTTCAATATGAGATGTCATTCTAGCAGAAATGTAATTCATTGAATACATTCATAATTCACAAAGACAGGTAAGTACTACAAGTTCAACTCTAGCTGTCCAAAGTGCAATTCAGAGGCCGGCAAGCTTTAATTTGTACTGTATCCTGAGTCTGTGGTGGGAGACCTCACTCTGTGGAATTTCAAACTAGATTTATGTCATCACAAACCTAATTTTGTAAGATTTATTACATGCCATTATGCAGGATATGTAGTTACATTGCTAAATCACACAAAAATTCAACTTCTTGCAGAATCAATATCAAGTACAGAAGAACAATACACTAAATTGATGAGTTCTATGATTGACCTGAATAACAAAGAACTAATGTCAGATTTAAACTCAGATAATTTCTTAGAATACAAGTCAGACTGATCATTGTGATTCCTTTAATGTACATGCTGTGTTGGTATTTCTCAACTATGAAGATAATCTCAAACAACTTTGATGATTTTGAATGTTTTGAAAGAAAACAAGAGTCATTCCCACTTGTTATGAATTTTGTTAATATTCATCGGATAATTCTGTCCTGCAAAATGTATTGCACAGAATTGCAATAATACAGATATCATAGCTGCCAATATGAAAACCATTATAAATAATTAATATAATTTGATGGAGCAAATGTGTATACAGATAAGAAACCTGAATTTTCCTATGTTGAGGTAAACCACACTAAATATTTCACTGACACACCAAAGTGCTTTCAGTGGTCTGACGCCACATTGAGTGCATATTCTGTATTTATTGGTATAAGTGCTCTTAGAAAATGAACTTAAATATTGATAAAAGATACATAATTCAAGGGTTATTGTGCAAGGCTGCTTATTGAAAATTTGAAATTCAAGTAGCTACCATTTTAAAGGGTCATGTATGAAAATCTATTTAATAATATCTTTCTGTCATCATGAACGCAAAGACTACGACACAGACCATGGCAGAAAACACACATTTCGACTGTGAAGCCTGTGAATTCAGATTGTTAAAATAAGATGTGTTACTGTGATGAAGAAGTATTAAAAACTCAATAATTTTAAGAAAATAAGAATACTTCAAATTTCAAAGATGAATTTCGAATTTTGGCTTGGTGATTTTACTATGTACAATTTGAACTTTACTCATACAATATGTTCGTAACCCAGAGTGCGACTGTCAATTAATTAGCCTGCCGACCCTAGCCGGACCCTTACCTTCGTATTATTCAATCAGTAAACAAATGGAAAGAATGAGTATGTACAATTTGCATTGCAGTTTATGTTAAGGTTTATCTCACTACAACTAAAATCCCTACTACTCATTATAATAAAAATAGTGATAATGTCACTGTTCACTCCAATATGGTTATCAAAACAAGCCCACATTTGTATGAAACATGGACATACATGCAGACAGACTGGCATACACAGACTGGCACAGAGTGATAACGTTGGCCCTCAAGTGTGCCTTGGCCACGGAGAGTGATAAAGACACAACAAACAGCTGAATGTTATGATACAACTGTTAAATATAGGCCTACAGGCACTGTGGGTGAATATGTTACAGTAATTTGATTTATTTCTTTTCCTTTTCTATTTCTGTGATAATTTTTAAGATAATCAATCTGTAAGGCAGTGTATGTATTGACAAATATGTTATCTTTTTACAAGCACACAGCAAACTCTTCTTGATTTGTCATTTCAAATATTTGACATTGACTGAAATACATAACATGCAACCAATGTTTACATGTTGCCCATTCTCCAGATACATAAAAGATTTCAACATACAATCATTAACTCAGAAACCTTGAAGAGAAAAGTAAACATTGTTTTCTTCCAGAACAACTTGTGCATCCACATCTTGAACAGCTTATAAACTTAACCAATTACACAAGGATGATGATACAAGAGACAAAGTTAAGAAATGTAACTGTGGTGAACTTGACTATTCCTTTCAAATCCTTACCTAACTTGACATCTTAAACTAAAATACACTGCATGGTTAATTGGGCGCGAAAATACGTCAGGGGTGGACCATTTGATAAAGGGGGTGTCTGGAAGATTGATGAGGTACATTATCTTTTTAATCCGATCCATTGTACTTTCTTTTTTCCCCACCTTTCCTTTTTGCCAAACCTTCTCTGGCTGATTTTTTTATTGACATTTGTTTGGATTTTGTTTCAAAATCTGCCAGGACCCCCCCAGGATATCAAATGGTCCACCCCTTTGTATTGACCACCTTGGCATGAGATGTACGATGACAAGATGGCAGGAAGTGTGTCAACTATCAACAACCTTGATACTCTTAAATATTGAAAACATATTTGAATATTTGTTGGAAACCAAACCTGATAAAATCACCTCAGCT
Source organism: Ptychodera flava (assembly GCA_001465055.1). NCBI lineage: Eukaryota > Metazoa > Hemichordata > Enteropneusta > Ptychoderidae > Ptychodera > Ptychodera flava. The sequence continues at coordinate 17,083 of LD346909.1, read as the reverse complement.
ATGTTTTCTAATGATTTTTACTGCATTTCAACACCAAATACAGTTTACTATATCAATGCTTACTAAGTCACCATTTTATATAATCTTAGTTCCAGTAGGTATAAAATTACAAAAAAAAATCTTTAAAAAACAAAATGAAAGATCCCTGTAAAATTGTGTGTTTTCGCAAGGTTGCCTCTAAAAATTCAAAATTCAAGATTTCAAAATAATTTCTATATATCATATTAACATAAACCCTAAGAACCTATTTACTAAATATCAAAGGAATTAGACTGGTAAATTTTGAGAAACAAATTTTTTGACCAAAAATGAGATAAATTGCCCCAAAATACAAAAGTGCAGATTTCATCCTAACTTCAATATATCTTATAAACATATATCCTAGGAACCTGTACACTAAATATCGAAGCTACTTGATCAGTAGTTTTAAGAGAAAAATTGTTTGACCAAAAAAGGCAAATATTGCCCCAAACATTAAAAATTGCCAGTTTCAACCTAACTTCAATACATTATTTTGAGATAAATCTCAGGTACCTGCAAACCAAATATCAAAGCTAATAGATCAGTAGTTTTTGAGTAAAAAAAATTTGACCGAAAATTGGGTAAATTGCCCCAAAATTACAAATATGATAATATCAATATAATTTGTACAAACTTGACTGAGGTCATCCTGGGGAACATTCATATTAACTTTCAGAGCAATAAGACAATCGATTTCAGAGAATAAGATTTTTTGACTAAAAACGAAAAAAAATACCCTAAAAATACAAACATGCAAATTTCACTCTAATTTCTGCGCACATAATTTAAAATACCTGAAGGAATCTGCATACTAAGTTTCAACCCAATATGAGCAATGCTTCCTGAGTTTTAGCCATTGACAGGATTTTCTCTTTCCCCCCCTCATTTGCATATTTTTGGCACTTACATGTTCATTTGAACAAATTCACATATCCACCCCTAGGTGCACCTGTACACCAAATACTAAGGTGGTAGCTGTTGCGGTTTAGGATTTTTTGATATGGACGGACTAACAGACATACATACAATGATACATACATACATACATACATACATACATACATACATACATACATACATACATACATACATACATACATACATACATACATACATACATACATACATGAGCCTTCAAAAGTGTTGGTGACCTCCCCTATTTTCATGCACACCATTAGTGACCTTCCCCTACATGTCATAGTCCACATCAATAATACTGAGACCCTTTTTTCTTGTGGCCATCTTGGATTTTAACGGTAAAATTGACCTTATTTGTACAATACTATACATATATATAGTGAAAACTTACCTGCAGTATTGTTTACATTTAGGTTGACCTTTGATTTCTCTGTTACTCCTCAGGTTCTGAATGGACACTGCAGGTATTGGGCAGTAAGAAGTCTGGTACAGAGCCAGGACAATTTAATTTTCCAAAAGGTCTGGCATGGCATGGCGATCAGCTTGTGATCTGTGACACAGAAAACCATCGCATACAAATACTCGATAAGAATAAGGTGGTCATAGAAATTATCAGATTTGATGGTCAGTTTGACAAAGAATTCACGCCATGGGATGTGGCCATATCCCCTGATGGTCTCTTCTTTATCACTGACATTGGCAATAACCAAATAATTATTTGTGACCAAAATAAAAAAATTATTCAAATTATTCCCCAAAGTGCAGACATTGAGGTTAGAAGCATTACTGTAATGGCAGCATTTATTTTTGTCACTGACAGCAAAGGTAAACGTTTGATCAAATATAACATCAAAGATGGAAAACTTGTTGCAAGAGTTAGTCATCAATTCAGTCATCCATACTCTGTGATGGCTACTAGCAACAACCGTCTCTTAGTGTCAGATACAAACAAACATGCCATTCATGTTTTAGATTCTGATTTGAATTTTCTGAATTCATATCACAATGAAAGGTTAAAGTCTCCACAAGGCTTGGATGTTGATTCACACGGCAATATTTATATTTGTACACCACAATGGAATAGCATTGTAAAACTGATATCAGATGGACAATTGGATTGTGTATTATTTGAAGAATATGTGTATTACCCAGAGTTCATTGCAGTCAATGATGACATCACAACAATTGCTATCACAGTGTGGTCGTCGCATCGGTCTAGCCACCAAATCAAAGTATACTCGGTATCAACATAGATATTACAATCTCATAAAAATATTACCATTTTAAACACATTTTTCACATCGTACACCCCATGTTCGGACTAAAAATATCTTGTCCTCAACTCGACACAGAACTTTATGTGCATCTAGATCAGAATTGTGAAAATTTTGGTGAAAAATTCAGAATTTTTTTGAAAATGCATTGAAAGCAATGGACGGTCTGCATTGGTGACGTCATCGATTGTTTTGTTGACTTCAAGTAAAGTAGGTCAGAAGGTTTTCTCCATTTTTCTCAAAATCCAGACATTTTAGACATCAAGTGTGGGCTAAACATTTCTTGTTCTAAATAGATGGACACGTTTATGGTGGTTGAAAACCAAATTTTAAAAATTGTGGTGAACAATTTCTGATATTTTCATAAATGCATTGATTGCAATGAGCAGTTTGAATTTGTGACGTCACTGGAATGCCAATTAAAGTTGGTCATGATAAGAATTTCTCAATTTTTATCGGAAATGCAAAATTTAGACATCAAGTGTGGACTAACATTTTGTTTTATATGAGTCGCTAGACTAGTCTATAGTGACCAGAATCCATGATGAGAATTTTTGTGAACAAAATAACTTTTGATGAATCATAATAAATGAATGAATGGAAACAATCAATTGATTCTTGAAAACGCAGTGTTTAAAATTCAATCATTAAAATTTCAAAATGGTTTTCGGACTTAAAATTGATGAAATAATTATGAACTTCAGTATTGCGTGTATAATATTTTTATCCTGATACTTTATTGCGTTTAATATATTTTTATCCTGATACTTTATTGCGTGTATAATATTTTAATCCTGATACTTTATTGCGTTTAATATATTTTTATCCTGATACTTTATTGCGTTTATAATATTTTAATCCTGATACTTTAATGTGTGTATAATATTTTTATCCTGATACTTTATTGCGTTTAATATATTTTTATCCTGATACTTTAGTGCATGTATAATATTTTTATCCTGATACTTTATTGCGTGTATAATATTTTAATCCTGATACTTTAATGTGTGTATAATATTTTTATCCTGATACTTTATTGCGTGTATAATATTTTTATCCTGATACTTTATTGCGTTTAATATATTTTTATCCTGATACTTTATTGCGTGTATAATATTTTAATCCTGATACTTTATTGCGTGTATAATATTTTAATCCTGATACTTTATTGCGTGTATAATATTTTAATCCTGATACTTTAATGCGTGTATAATATTTTCATCCTGATACTTTAATGTGTGTATAATATTTTTATCCTGATACTTTATTGCGTTTAATATATTTTTATCCTGATACTTTATTGCGTTTAATATATTTTTATCCTGATACTTTATTGCATGTATAATATTTTTATCCTGATACCTTACTTTATTTTGCTCTTAACGGATTTCCAAAGGTAGACCAAACATATTCATTGATACATTTTCAGTGGAATGTCAGTATTAAAAGTAGAAATTCTTGCTTTGACTGTACTTTCAGTTTTATATGCAAAGACTAGAAACCATGTGTGCTTCATTTCATTGTAATTCATTGTATAAAGTGTTATTGTCCTGGAAATAGACATGTATATTTTATACCAACTTTCATTTGTATCCAAGATCAGTGTGAATATTTGTTCAATTTTTTCTGTCAGCAATTTTAACGATTACTGACTTATACATGTATACATGAATTACACTGTTATACAGATTAGCCATTTCGATTGCTGCTGGAACTGTTGTCAATCACTGTAAACTGACAAAACATATAGTCCTCTTCCTTTTAACATGCAATTTACGTTTTTATGTTGTTATGTTTTCATTTCCCTCACGGTACTGTAGTTCAACGTAATTCTTGCATTTGGTGTATTATATTCGATTGTTTTGTTTTACGTTTTTTGGGTTTTTTAAATATGACGAAATAAATCAATCAAGTATATGACAATTCCGTATAGAGTATTTTTATTGCTAAAACACAAGTAAATGAGAAGTCACACGCCATGGCATTGGACGGCTATCCCATGTTGCTTAAAAATGCTTTGAAAAGATACATTAGCTCTCTTTAGAGAGCTGTCATTATTTACAGCCTGGGGGTGTCGGAGGAATTTCATCGGAAACTCCGAAATATCGAGTACCCCCCCCCCCCTGACGACAGTGAATTTGCTGGTTGTAACTTAACCTGTTTGATTTCTTTCCTTAAATTTGGTGTGAATCTTCAATTTTACATTCACGTTCATGTTCAGTTTGCTTCTTTTCCAAAACTAACACGAATGTACAAACATTATCAATTCGGCAATTTCTATATTGTTACATTATATCTCCGCATTTAGCACTAATAAATATGTTGGTGAATGTAATTATAATTTCAAGTAAGAAGCATTTTGTTCTCCAAGTCTATTGTCTGTCTTCACTTCATCTAATGAAGAAGATGACATTCACCTACTTATTTAACCCAAAACATTTAGTCTCGTTAAATTGAGGCCTGGGATTTCATACACCAAATCGCAAACTAATCAATTTTTTATTCTGTACGTCATAATGAAAACAGTAAAAATGGTAGGTGAGTAGTAATCCTAATATATTTTAAAAAATCACTGGTTTTAGTAAATTATAGTAAATTTCACAAAAGGAAACAATATCGACTCCGTTAACTTGTACGCAGTTTAACGTGAATATTTAGATGCTGAAAACCAACATTTCTGACTACTTGTTAGCCACCGCTGGTTTTGGTGAATATCACTATCAAACCTTTAAAGGCAATAGTCAATTATTATGAAATATGGTTTTATGTTACAATGGATGACGCAGGTAATAGATCATGTACTGCACAAAACAATCTTCTGCATAAAGTACGCTCGTAAGAAAGTTGCGACTCAGCTTAAAGAAATGTTTTATCTATGACACTTCTTCTGAGTACAACATTGGTTTTTTTTTTCAAAAACGTCATGGGGATGCAAATTGTCCATAACTATTCCTAAAATTTGCCGGTTTTTTCCTTTTTCAAAAATTCACCTCAATAGGTTAGTTTATTAATTAATACTGTAAGTGATCGTGTTCCTGTTTTTATGTAACTAGATGAATACATTTGTTGTACACAGGATTTATTCTGTGTTTTGGTATACACTTACCATGGCAATGCATTGAATTATATCAAATTTTAATGAAACTAATGGTTGACCAAAAATAATACAGAAGCAGTCGCTTGTTGTCTTGGTAATGTAAATTGTTTAAAATTTTGCTCATCGTTCTAATATAATTATGTTTACCACGTTAATCCCGAAAATCACGAAATTCTAACCCTTGGAATGATCGCTACAGGAATGCAATGTAAATTAGACTGACTACAACTGTAATATTGAAGTAAAACTTTATATGTCACGTGTCTAGCATTCAAGGCCTCTATAACTCTTTTACATGATACCAGTAAGTGCATTCGAGGTCACTGAGTAAGGTCAATCGTTGTGTACTCTGAGGAAATCTTATAGCTGGTATAACAAGGTTTCTGAAATAAGCTTTCTGTGTCCTTCCACAAAACATGACGTTGACAGGTAATAATGATCATGGAATTACTGCCGATGACGACGATACCTCACAAGTGTCACCATAGTCGTTATAAACGCTGGTACAGGTTGCAGTGCTAACATATTGAAGGGCAGAACAGATATCATTACTACTGCAACGTCAAACATCACCAATCTAGGGAATACTCGCAACGTCTTCAGAGCCCTTTAATTCAACAAAGACTTTTCAGTGACACCAAAGCAAACTTCAACGATAGCAACCATGCCAGGAAACAAGACCCATAGTCTGATAGTCATAGGAGGCGAGTCAACTGGTTCGTCAGGTCTTATGCGCCTCTACACGTTCAACAAATTCAGTCGTCATTCACATAGCACTGAAGAAGACAGAAGCTTGCATCTTGAGCAAAGATCAGGTAATGACGTTGTATTTTATAGCATATCGAGTGCATAGCTTATTGGCTAGGAAAACACCTGCATTGCTGCAAGATTTTGAAAAATTGTTCAAGCCTTGATCTTCTTCTTCTTCACAATATATCAACAACAGTGATCATTGCAATTTTCGATCGGTGACATCTGATAAATATTATGTCATGAATTGTTTGGTTTAATATTGATGTTATTATCCTTTCATTAAAGCACAAAGCACTGTTTTACTTCCTGAACGTTGGTTTCAACTGAAGGCAGACAATACAACCAGTATGGTGGAGTTCCGTGGGTTAAGGAAGTTCTGGATTACCAGATGTAAACTGTTCATGGTGTGGTTTACAGTTGACAACATCAATTCACTGGAAGTCGCCATCGAAACATGCATGGCCATCAAAAGACTCAAAGGTAGGTCATCTTTCCAACGTGTTTGCTGGTTAGTCCTTAAGATAAGTTTGCATGTTGGTAGTACTGCGATAATACGACAAGAAAATATTCTTAAAATACAAAAACTGATATCATCACTCATTACTTTAGGCTGGATTTTGTCTAATCTGTATAATTTGTCTAATCTTACATACGTCTTGATGGGTCCTTTACGCATGTCGAAACCGAATCAGGGTAAGGTTTCTGGATGAATAGAGAGAAATCAGGCGACA
>LD346908.1:75883-96599 GCA_001465055.1 Ptychodera flava | reverse complement strand
AGATTAATGAAGTTCAATGTTCCATCTTCAATCATTCACTGGGTTTATAATTTCCTTACTGACAGACCACAATGTGTAACAGTTGGACAGTCCAAATCTACGATGATCTCCACGAATATTGGTGCCCCATAAGGATGTGTTTGAAGTCCATATTTGCTTATTTTGTATACAAATGATTGCCGAGTAGTTCTCCCACTAGCCAATATATCTAGCTCACGAGTTCACACACGTGAGCGAATGTCATAGCGATGTCTGTCTTACCTGAGGAGAAAGAAATAAGTCCCCTGGGGTGGGGAGGGAGAGTTTTTTGTGCAACGGTTTACCTTATTTGATTTTATTAATTTTGACTGTGATATTTTGAATAAAGAGTTCAACTCCAAACCGTCTGACTGCTTTCTTTATTTCTACAATGAATTTTATTAATTTGACTGTGGTATTTCAAATAAAGATTTCGACTCCACACCGTCTGACTGCTCTATATATTATCGACAATATCTCCTCTCCAACTTGCGTATACACCACTATAATTGCTCCGAAAACATTGCCAACTTGCTAATCCGCTGTCCATATCAGCGGATTAATTAATTAAGTCAACACCACAGCCGGCACACACGTAGTAAAATAAGGACTGCGTGTCGGACGGCTGTGGTGTTGACTCAATCAATTAATCCTCTGATACGGACAGCGGATTAGTATATATATATATATAGCAAGTTGGCAATGTTTTCGGAGCAATTAAAGTGGTGTATACACAAGTTGGAGTTACGGACATGTTGGTAATATATAAAGCAGTCAGACGGTGTGGAGTTGAACTCTTTATTTGAAATATCACAGTCAAAATTAATAAAATCAAATAAGGTAAACCGTTGCACAAAAAACCCTCCTTCCCCACCCCAGGGGACTGATTTCTTTCCCCTGTGGTCTTACTGTCCGTGTGTGCGTGAGTGTGTGTGTGTGTCTGTTTAAACGGTAACTCAAAATACTGAACAGATTTAAGTCAGATCTGGTAGACAGGTACCATATGCTAGTTGCAAGAACTGATTAGATTTTGGTTAGTGTGGCTTGCATATTAATGAAGTTATGCAAATCAGTTTTCCCGTGCAATGGTTTCCCTATTGGGACGGTAATGACAGTGTAGACATATATCAAGAAATACAGCAACAAAATTTCATGAAACTTTTCACAGATGACAAGCTCAGAACATCATTATGATACTGTGAGTGTCGTGTCAATTATCTGCTCATTTGCATATTTAATGAACTTTTGTTATTAGTGACATCACTCTGAAATTCCTGCACCAAACTTGATGATACGTGCAACAAATATTGATCTGATATATATCGAATTATACTTAGAAGCATTTGGCAGTGTCAAGTTAATAAGTAATAAGTTGCTAATTTGCATATTTTATGAAGTTTTGTAATTAGTCATATGACTCCGGTATAACTGTACCAAATGTGATGAAATCTGCTACCGATAGTGATTCGACAGAGATCTAATTGTGGTGTAAAGCATTTAGTTGTGTGGAGTTCATTAAGGGTTCATTTGCATATTTGATGAATTATGTAATTAGGTATATAACTCTGATATTTCCGCACCAAATTCGATGAAACCTGCCATAGATATTGATCTGATATATATCTAATTGTACTGAGAAGCATTAGGCAGTATTAAGTTAAATAATAGCTCATTTGCATATTTTATGAACTTTTGTAATTAGTCATATAACTCCGATATAACTTCACTTAATGTGATGAAATCTGCTACAGACACTGATTCGACAGATATCTAATTATGGTGTAAAGCATGTAGTTGTGAGGAGGTAATTAAGGGTTGATTTGCATATTTAATTTACTTTGTACTTAGTGATGTTACTCCAAAATTAGAGCATTAAATTTGATGAAACTTGCTACAGATGTTGATCTGATAGATATCTAATTGTACAGAGAAGCGTTGAGCAGTGTTAAGTTAATGAATAGCTCATTTGCATATTTTATGACTTTTTTATAATTAGTCATTTACTTTCGAAATAACTGTATCAAATGTGATGAAAACTGCTGCATATACTGCTCCGACAGATATCTGACTGTATTGTAAAGCATTAAATAGTGTAGAGTTGAGTAAGGGTTCATTTGCATATTTAATAAATTTTGTACTTAGTGATTTAACTCTGAAATTACGGCACTAAATTTGGTGAAACCTGCTACACATATTGATCTGATAAATAGTTAATTGTGCTATGAAACATTAAACAGTATCAAGTCAATTAAGGGCTCTTTGCATATTTAATGACCTTTGTAATTAGTGATATTACTCTAAAATTACAGCATTAAATTTAATAAAACGTGCTACAAATGTTGATCTGATGGATATCTAATCATCCAATGAAGCATTGAGCAGTGTCAAGTTAATTGACAGCTCGTTTGCATATAAATAAAGTTTTGTAATTAGTGATTAAACTATGAGAGTACTGTGAAAAGTTGATAAAACCTGCTACATATGTCATATAACAGATATCTGATTGTTCTGTGAAGCGTACTACTATTAATGAACCTGTTGTAAACATATGAGCACATTCAGTTCACATATGTTTTTTTTTGTATAATGGTTTCCATATGGAGACGGTAATGACAGAGTCGACATACATCAAGAAATACTGCACAAAATTTCATGAAACTTTTCACAGATGACAAGCTCAGAACATTATGATGATAGTCTGAGTGTCATTCAATTATCTCCTCATTTGCATATTTAATGAACTGTTGTAATTAGTGAAATAACTTTTATTTTGCTGCACTAAATTTGATAATACATGCAACAAATGTTTATATGATATATATCTAATTATACTTAGAAGCATTTGGCAGTGTCAAGGTGATAGGTAGCTTATTCGCATATTTTATGAAGTTTTGTAATTATTCATATAACTCAAAAAACACTGCACCAAATTTGATGAAATCTGCTGCAGATACTTATCCCACAGATATCTCACTGTGGTGTAAAGCATTTAGAAATGTGAAGTTAATTAAGGGTTCTTTTGCATATTTAGTGAACTTTGTATTTAGGTATATAACTCTGAAATTACGGCACGAATTCGACGAAACCTGCTACAGATATTGATCTGATAGATATCTAATTGTATTGCGAAGCATGGGGCAGTGTCAAATTAATTATAGCTCATTTGAATATTTTATGAAGTTTTGTAGCTAGTCATATAATAACTTCACCAAATTTGATGAAATCTGCTGCAGACACTGATCCGACAAATATCTAATTGTTGTGTAAAGCATTTAGTATTGCGAAGTTAATTAAGGGTTCATTTGCATATTTATGAATTTTTTAATTAGTGATATTACTCCAAAATTACATCATTAAATATATTCAATTAAGTGTTGTAATTAGTGATTTTACTTATAGAGTACTGTGCGAAAGTTAATGAAAACTGCTACATATAATGATATAACAGATATCTGATTGTTCTGTGAAATATACTATTATTAGTGAACCTGTTGTAAAACACGTGAGCACATTCAGTTCACATCTGGTTCAAATTTCAGATGATGCAGCCGTACTTGCTCTCCTAAGTGACTTAAACTCTAAAATTGATTACATAAATTCGGTTAAATATTTTTCTGACTAGTGTAGCTCGAATTTCCAAGAGCTAAATGTATCAAAGACGAAAGAGCTTACGATCGATATTCGTCAGGTTCCTGATCAAAATAACCCAATTGGTATTGATGGAGAACCTTTTGAACAGGTAACCTTCTTCAAGTTTCTGGCGTAATTCTCGACGATAAACTTTCATTTTGTCATCGTACAACAGCTCTTCAAAAGAAATGTCAGCAGAGGTTGCACGTGCTTAGGAGGCTGCCTTTGATGTAGATTCATATATGTTAATCGCACAATATCGGAGTATCATTGAAACACTTCTGACTTACTGCAATGTCTGCTACTTTTGGTTTCTCTCTACCGTACACCGCAATAAGTTGTTGAAAATCTCGCAGTATGGGATCTCGCAGTATGGGATTTCAACCTTCTCTGGAAATAGCTGACATTGCATTGCACGAGACACTGGTGAAAATAGTGCAGCAAAGCACTTAAACAAATATCACTATTACTGTGGCTGAGATTCAGAAACGATGTATTTCTTTCTACCTTTCTTTGGAACGCCACGCGAGGTCAATTAAATATCGAATGCATCCTACTTTCAACATCTCGTGTGAAAGCTACTCTCAAGAAATCACAGATTTAGACATAATTATCTATAAAGGTCATCGATACAACAATAAGAAGATTCTCGACATCAGAAGATCACAAAACAGACACATTCCAGACACATTCCAGTTCTTACACATAGACATGTAATAGGCCAGCCAATAGTAATACTCAAGTGCCTTACTAAAGGTGAAACGTTACGATAAATTAGAATATTCTGAAAAGAAGGAGCTTTTACACAGAAAGTCAAACAATGTAGTGAAAAACTGCAAGACCGACAATATAAAAAGAGTGATATAGAACACATCGTCAGAGAAACAGAAAATAAAACAACAAGCGATACCGAGGACAGTAGTTTTAACGTCATAATACTAGACGGCCAGCAATAAAGATAATCAAATAAGTAGTGACCAAAAACTTGTGTCAACTGAAAAGAAGAAAAGCTAAAAACATGTCGAAAGCAACCGATAATTGTTTAGAAAAGGACAAGAAATATAAGCGATACATTTGTAAACGCCAGACTAATCAATTTATAATTTCAAGCCATTTATGATCTAATGATAAATTGAAATTCTGCGCAAAAGGATTGCAGAGTCATAAGCTTAGAGTATTGTCATAATTAAAAAATAAGGGCAGGGGTGCAGCTACGTAGTAATACGGCGACAACAGGTGTACGATGTGGAACTTGACCAGGTTTATTGACTGTGGTGCCCTGCGGGAACGGCCTATCTCGGGCCGACCCTAGGCCTCCGTGAGAGATGGGGCTCAGTGTAAAACAGGATCTCCAGTGAATACCCCATAATCACGAAAGCAACCTCAATTTATACATTTACAGTTCTTTGTCGGCTCAATCGTCTTAGAAAGTACAATAAATATAACTTTGAGTTCTACCGACTTTTGAAAAGAAACAATGTACAAGTTATCAGTTTGCCCACATAACAATATTGTTTAAGATCCAAGCCGTGAAAGTATGAAAAGCACCCTACCAGCGTCTTTCTATTGTTCAACTTTGTACACAAGGGAATCTATGAATAATCATAAGAATTCATACTATACGGGTTCCTGAACGGCGGCGCCATTTAATTAGAACAAAGAATTGTGAAAATGCATCTTCGCGCCAATTTTGAGAGATATGTGGGACATAATCTCACGCCCGTGCGATTTTTAAGAAGGTAAAATTGCAGCAAATGAGAAAATTATAGAAATATGACATCGTTCATTCTTCCACAAAGGCTTGCCCTCAAGCCTTAAAAAGTGTCTCAAATATTCCTTAAGCGACTTTTCTATAAAGTGAATTTTCAGTAACTGAGAAAAATTATAGAAATATGGCAAATATCAAAATACACAAGAAAATAGCATGTAAAACTTTAAACAATCGTAAAAATAGTCAGTGAAAAGTAAAGACAAACTTTGTAATTGAAATGAAAACAGAACAATATCCTTGCATACAAAACGCTAGATCGGATATATACAAGAACGCTCTCGCATCGGTGTTTGATATCGCAAAAAAAGGGAAATAAGAAAAAAGGGAATCTATATGTGATATTGTGTCGGCGACTAGAGATTAAAAAAAAACGCGGCATGTTCTCAGTGTATGTTAGACAAACTACTTGCGTTTATCCATTTTTCGGACGCCTAAATAAGGGCAGGGGTGCAGCTACGTACTAATACGGCGACAACAGGTGTACGATGTGGAACTTGACAAGGTTTATTGACTGTGGTGCCCTGCGGGAACGGCCTATCTCGGGCCGACCCTAGGCCTCCGTGAAAGATGGGGCTCAGTGTAAAAAAGGATCTCCAGTGAATACCCCATAATCACGAAAGCAACCTCAATTTATACATTTACAGTTCTTTATCGGCTCAATCGTCTTAGAAAGTACAATAAATATAACTTTGAATTCTACCGACTTTTGAAAAGAAACAATGTACAAGTTATCAGTTTGCCCACATAACAATATTGTTTAAGATCCAAGCCGTGAAAGTATGAAAAGCACCCTACCAGCGTCTTTCTATTGTCCAACTTTGTACACAAGGGAATCTATGAATAATCATAAGAATTCATACTATACGGGTTCCTGAACGGCGGCGCCATTTAATTAGAACAAAGAATTGTGAAAATGCATCTTCGCGCCAATTTTGAGAGATATGTGGAACATAATCTCACGCCCGTGCGATTTTTAAGAAGGTAAAATTGCAGCAAATGAGAAAATTATAGAAATATGACAGTATCTTCGCCCGAGTGTGGGGGTCCCAGGCGCTTGGAGTTGACAAAATGGTATATGCGGAAAGAATGGCCTCCCTTTCGCGTTACTTTGATTGAACACTCCACGCGCCTTTGCGTGTCTGTGCGACGACACATATATTACGGTACCGCATCACAATATCCATGGGTACTCAGTTCTTTACATAAGAGCGCTAGCGTAACATAATATACTCTTACAATAAAAACACTATCACACGCAAAACACGAACCTAGATATGAACGATGTGTAGAATTTACCTTTATTGTCTTCATTGCAAATTGTACTGTAAGGTTTTATATAACTTTAACCATTAATCAAAACACTGTAAAGCCTTCACATTTTATAATATTCGCCAAATTGTCGACATATTGTTGTCCGTTTACGCCAACATGGTTACAGCAAGAAATTCTTAGACATTATATCATACCAGTATATTGATGCCGCAAATAGAGCGATCTGATTGGCCTAGACGCGAAAAGAACCTTGGTATATGGGCGATATACCACGGTTGGCATGCGCACTAGCTCTCAGCTTGAGGAAAAGTCCTTTTATGACATTCCATGCCAGAATTTCAATATACTGTTATGATATAATAGTAATAAATCACACCCAGCGACGGTATACCACTCAATTTTGACCACTTCACTTCATATATGCACTCGCTATCGCTCGTGCATATATGTCGTGAACTGGTCAAAATCTCGTGGTATACCATCGCTGGGCGTGCTTTATTGCTTAAATATCTCATGTTAGTTTTTGTTTCTTGCAATCTGAATTACGTCGACTATGCAGATCATTGGCCACGGTTAGGGCCTATTCAAGTACATGGTTTATGTTTTCTATATAAATTATAATTTGCACTTTTCATCTCCACTTGCAATTTTAAACACTTTGGTCTTACCTAACAAACATGCCATGGATAATAGACTGGAAATTACAAGAACTACTGGAAGACGAGTCTTTTGAGATATTCTGCCGATAAAGCATTAGGTACGAACAAATTTTACAATGGAGAAGAAAGTGCTGAAAGAATACGTTATGGTTTTTCAAGTTCGGGCGATTTAATCATTTGTCTCTCATCTGGTCCGGTGACTTCGGTGTTGTTTGCTGGATATGACACTAAAACTGAGTGACGTCATTTTCGGATTGCAGCTATAGAGGTCACTTGAATCACTGAGGGTGAAGATGAGACTAACAACGTGTACGCTCGTAATCTGAGAGCGAAGCTTACATTTGCAGAAGGGAATCACACTCTGAAATGGGATAGTGTTTGAGTTAAGAATTGTGACAAAGTGCATTTCTTTCAAAGTTCAAAAGTTAAATCTTCTTTTGCCGATACAACTTGAATAACATGTGTCTTCTATTTAGTTCTCCAAATAGCTATTTTATACTGTTTTCAGACACAAAGCAATGAATAAGATTTGAATCAGTCCTGTAGGCTACACACATCTATAGAGGATTCATTCACCACGCCGATCGCCGATTTGGACTGCACTCGATGTTTGTGTAGTTGATTCGTAATTCTCTCAGTTAATTTCATTTCCTCTTCTTCGATCACTTAGAGGTCGTGTTGACCAGTTTAACACCAGCCCTTGTGAAATTTTTCGATTTAGGATGTGACTAGAAACACAACTAACAAAAATGACTCCAAATGGAGCTTAATCTTCCTCTTCTTCAATCACGTTCAATTGTTCGTATTGCGATAGACATTTCTCCATGTCATCCATATCTCTATTCCTGATATACGTGATGATGTATTCAGGGTACGCCTGACTGCTCTCAAAGATGACGTAGGTGGATGGCTTGTCGACATTGTTCACGCACGAGTCGTACAGGTCACCGAAGGGGTCATTAGCATTCTTCGGTGGGGGCTTGACAAAGTCCGCCTGACCCTGCGCGAATTCACCGACCAGTACACGGGCCAAGAACATTTTCTGGTAGACGTCGTCAGCTTGAATGTAGCCATCGGAGAATCTAGCCGTCTTTGCGAAGTAGCTGCCTTTGCCGAATTTAGTGCCGACCCTGGACCCACACAGACGCCAGTCAAAATTCTGACGACAGATCACATCCACGTAATCTTCAGCGGTTCCGTGGAAAAGATGGCGAACATTTACGATACCGTTGCGTGCCTTTTGTTTCATATCTTCATATCTCCTGGTACGAATTTAAATGAGATAATAATTAGTGAGTATGAATGAAAATAAATAAATAAATAAATAAATAAATAAATAAATAAATAAATTTATTAATTAATTTTGTCCGTCGTCTGCGAGGATATTGTTTCTCTGCAGTCACATCAGCCATGATTTTGTCTGACACATTCGAAGTACAACATGGGTCCTAGGGGCATCGAGGAAAGACCTTCCCCATGTCTAAATCTGAGAAAAATGTTATATAATTATTCAGATAATATTATATGTGAATAATAGATCATAGTTACCTTCGAAGTTTGTTATCAATTATTTGATTTAAGTGTGCACAGTGATGGTGGGTGTTGTCATATAATTACTTGTGTAGATGATTAGACTTTGAACCATAAAATGGCTAAAACAATGAATTTTGAATACCAACATACCATTGTGGGACAATAGCTACAACCTTTTAAAATATCGTCATTTTACGCAACAATGTACAGTTTTTGCTTCTTGCAAAAGTATCCCGGAATACAAATTATTAAAAGTACTACAAAATACATTATTTTCATTGTTGACAAATTCTAATTAGACTCAACATAACTGGTCAAGAATAACCTTTTATATTACTTTTACACAGTGTCTTGACGATTTGAACACAAGTTATTTTGATATGATTTTGACAATAGAGTTTGAAACTGTAGTATATCTTGAACAGAAAAGAAAAATACTATAAAATACATCAAAAGTTAAACCTAATGAGGCTCAAAACAGGCGGAAGAAAATGTTAAAAGTATACCCACTTTACAAGAAATCCCCATAAGCTTTTATTCTGAACCCTCTCGATAGAGACGATGATGTCATGAGGCATGGTCCACCGGAAGCGCGAGGCAACTTCTCCATACTCGGCACTGGTATCACCATTTTCGCTCAGCAAGGCCAGACTGTACCCTCCTTTATCGGGCACCGTGTTATCCCAGTTCTTCATGGCCGAGAACATGGGGAGAAAGGCAAGTTTTTTCTTTGGGATTCCTTGTTGATTCTTCTTTGTTGTTATACTGCCAAATCAAATATACAAATAGAATGCACATTTAAGAATGTAACCGGGACTTTTGGCGTTTGTACTATGCGGCATTCTATCCCTCGCTCCTAATGTCACACGCTTGTTACTTAGTTTCAAATTGTAACAATATTGGAATCGGCTAAAGTAAGGGAGCTGGCAAAATATATGCGATAGTTAGCATCTGCTTGAAATTTCTACGGATTTTGTTCCGTACATCAACTGCAGATTCTTGTTTTACTTTTAACAGTCAGAGAAACTCTTCACCGTGTTTTGATTCTACATGTTTTAACGTTGAAAATAAACTGAGAGATTCGGTACGTATTGAAGTTTGTAGTGGCCTTATGGTGACGCATAATGACATATGTAGTAGTCGCACTGCGAACATAATTTGTGCAAATCACATAAACGGGAAAGAAAAGACATGATACGAGGATGATGTATGTTGTTACTAAGTGTGTGATCCGAATATCAAGAGTAAATGCGCGTCTTTTCTGATCCACCAGTTGTGGGGGCTCATTTTCAAGCTCTTGGAGTAAGGAATATTTTCACCATTTTACTTTTTCAAAATTTTTTAACTTATTTTCTCATGGAGTTAACACAGGGGAGGCGGACATTTTGAATTTTAAATATTCGTTTCTCTTGTACCAAAGTTTGCACTGTGGTCACTGAGTTTTATTCTTGATTGGTTGTACGAGTATTGTTGAAAGTTTCATTGAGGAAAGTTTGAGCAAAAGCTTAAAGTTTATCACTTTCGAGGCGCATACTGTCTTTAAAGAAAATCATATCATTCATTGTATTACCATGCCCTGTCCGTCGCAGTTTAATGTAAAGTTGAACCATATGACTGACCACAAATACACAGTAATAGTTTGTTTAGATGTCAATGAAAAAGAAATATTTAGTAACTCACAGTATCGTAAACATTGTTCACAGCGGTAACATAAATTGTGATTTGTAGAAAGTTCATAATCAACCACAAAATAAAATGGAGCACTTGTTGGCCAAGTTTAAACTCTTGTTTCCAAACAAATTTCCAGATTTGCAAAATTTTTACAGCAACGCCACTGTTCAGTGAATACTGGGACCCCGTTGTCTTTCTCGTGGTTTATTTTCGTAAATTCTGACCGTTTTCTCGGGTTCGTCGATAATATATTAATGGAAATAACAGACTCCGCCCGACCGTTAATGTTTATTTATGAGCGCGGGGGTGAGGAAAGCGAAAATTAACGGGTTCAGCAAGCCTCGCCCATTAATTTTTGGCTCGCGCCCTTGCCCATGAATAACAGTTAATAGTCAGGGTGTCGCCGTTTATTTCTACAATTCTATGTGCTTCAGGTGATGTGGAACACTTTGTACACTCAAATGTATTAGTCTGGAATCACTACTGTCATTACTTCGATTTGTTCCGGCTTATTCAGTTTAAAATGTATGCTGATCACTTCTCAGACTGAAAGATCCGTCGGTCGAAGACTCTCCCTGCGCTTGTAAGACTTGGGGAACCTAGAGAGCGCCCTCGAGCGACGGATCTTTCAGTCCAGATCACTTCCTGCATCAAAACAAAATATCTTGTTTGAACCTACTGTTTCTTGACGTTATCGATGAATTCGGGAGAAAGATAGTTTGGTCTCCGTCTGACATCTCGTTTCCTCATGGTCTTCTTGTTTATCTGGACCATTTGGCCGAAATTCAGGTCAAAGTTCGTCTCCAGTCCAACTGAGAATGACAGCTTAAGGGATTCATTTTTCTCTTTAAACGCTAAATATTTCTCTTCGATGTCCGCACTTCTAATCGTCGCCGAACCTTCGCCTCCCTGCTCATGAAAATAAACAGTGAAAGAAGTGCATGTGAATGTGGTCCACCACAAATTATTTACTTTCGTATGTATTACAAGTCATCTGTTTCTCTATTATATATAATGTTCCCGAGCAAAATTATAAGAGATCGTCAAACAAGTACAAAACTCATGTCCTCGAAGGTAGAAAATGAACGATAAGAAAATTAAAGCGGTACATGGCTTATAGTGCTTTGAAATTACGACACATACATCAATGCGTCAAATCTCACTTACCATCAACAATATTGCGTAACGACTCATTTGTAGTATTTCACAGAGGTTGCCATACAGGCGAATGAACAAGAAATATCGAGAAACAATCTTTTCATTTCACTTTGTTTGATCACAGAATCGAACAATGTTCACGCACCTTGGCTCCAAATAGAAATATTGCGTGTTTCCAGTTACATGCATCCGAAAATTAGATTAGGTAGGCTGGATAATTTTTTTTCCCTTTTTTCTTTTTGTTGGCCGAGTCTCATAAAATAAGGTAAAATTTTGAGGATTTACTCCAAAGTTATCGCAATTGGGAAAATGTCTCGGGTCGGCGGGTTTTCTAGAGAAGGTCGGGTCACCGGAAACACACTTATCTTTTGTTTGGCTTTACGTCAATGAGTCACGACAAAATTAATCTAACACCGTTTCATGTTAAGTGGGCAAAGGCCCTGGGATTGTTGTTGTTGATCAATGTCTGTCTATATTTAGGTCAAGTAGTGACAAAAACGTCAAATAATATAGCGTAATATGGCAACCCCACCTTCTCGCCATATTTGCGCCACAAAATATCGTCTTTCCAAAACCAAAACCAATCAACGGCCAGTTTATTGTCTTCTGTCAGTGTAGAAGGAGTAGACAAACGACGAATTTCAGTGACATCCTTCTTTTCTAAATCGATAGCAATCATTTTGTTGTAATCGACCATCAACTTTGATGAGTCGTAGCTAGGGAAAAATAGAATCGGAGGGTTATTTGGCTGTGACAAAACTGTATGCGCAAGATCTCAGACGTCAATACAAAATAAGGTAAATTTGAAAACTTGTTCAGGGCGCATATATATATATATATATATATATATATATATATATATATATATATATATATATATATGTGTGTGTGTGTCTGTGTGTGTGTGTCTGTGTGTGTCTGTGTGTGTCTGTGTCTCTCTCTGTGTGTGTCTCTGTGTGTGTGTGCCATTAAATCCGATTCAATGGAAATTGTTGCGAACAAAGTTTTCACATGCTTACTATAGGGAAACAAAGTTTTCACCAAATGGACAAAATGGCAACATTTATTTAATGTTTGTGCACTACCTCATAGGCCAAGGCCAAAGATGAATGAGAGACAATTGTACTTTAGTTCATTGTCAAGCAGTTTGCATGCTAGGGGCTGACATTTAGCAAAAGTAGGTCAAAGGTCTCAAGAATTTTATTTTATTCACCCTCATCCCCATTGACTAGCCCTTTGGCACTTTTAATGAACCTAAACTTAGATATTCACATAATTAATCACCTATACGAACGTTAAAACTATCTGAAACAAATGTATGTAGACGGTGCCTCATTTAATCAATACAAAGTCTAAATACGCTGTTAATGTCTAGTCTCGTGAAGTTGGTCAAGCATCATCAAAAAGTTAAGAACAAATTTTTGGTACTGTATACCTCCTAACATCCAGGCAAAAGCTTCTACTTTCACGCTCCAAATTACCAGTATGCTGAAAACAGGGCATGCTAACTGAAAATGAAGTGCTTGAACAACGAAAGGGACTGTGCTGGGTTCAATATTATGCCTCACAAATAGGTGTTTTTATGTTCTTTTATTCGAATATTGGAAAAGTTAGCGTAAATTCACGTGCAGCACTGTACGTAGTCAGAATCGCAGTTGGCATGCAACTTGTTTGCCATTTTCAATTAACACGATTGGAACTAATTTGGGATAATTGGATCTTGATATTTCTCAAACATGTTGGGTGCCCTATGGCTGAATGTCTCAATTTTACAAATTACTCATAAAACAAGTGTATAACTGAAAAAGAAAAGCAGATTAGCTTACATTTGCAGATTAAACAGACATTACTTCACCATCGAATTATTCTAAATTAGTTCCGATCGTGTTAGTTGTTCTGTTTTGAATAACCAATTATTTAGAAACAGGTCCCTGTTATATTTATCTCACATGCGATATGAATGAGTTTTTGGAAAAGTCGCTTGAACTTCTGCAATTCACCATCATTTTAAGCGATAACCCCACCACAGACGGATATATACGAGATTTGAGTACAATGTGCGACATATTGCGGCTCGTGTTATATGGAGCCACAGTCCCTCCACACTGTGATCGAGCGAATTGTAGCCAAATCGAGTGTATACAAGCCTGCAAAGGGGTTATTGCTGTTAGATTATATTAACATTAGTGTAAATGGCGTTGAAAGCTGTTTCCTCGGTAGCTTGAGCACTAAAAAACAAAACAAAACAAAACAAAACAAAACGGAGAAAACAGAATCTAATGAGGCGATCGTCGTTCAACGGAAATTTTGCGCCCGGGACTGACCATTGTTGGCGCGTAGGATACACAGGACGCGTACTCTGCCATGATAGTGGAAGCAGCGCACGCAGACGACAAAAAGTAACAGCAAACATCTCTTTCTTTTACATCCAAATATTTCATCATTTAATTAGTTTTTAAAACCAATTTTTCTTGCTATCGAAATGCTCTCTGTCTCCGGGACCCATTAAGCTTCTATGCTTGTTGAGCATAGAGCATAGGCCCGTTTTAGCAATGGTAAAACACTGAATTAATAACACGGCTAGTGTGAGCTCTCATCCCATCAGAACGACGAATTGGCGTGGCTGACATGTCAATATAACGACATTCTTTATTTACTGCGAATAAGTCGTCAGGTCAGAGGTCAAACATACCTGACACGATTAGCCCGTATTGGAACTCCGCGTATTGCGTATACCCACTGACCGTGGCAGGTGTATGACAATGACGTTGTATAGCTGCACAGTCAGCTAATTTTTGTAACGTATTTCGATATTTAAGATTAATGTTTTTGATAACATAATATTTGGTTGAACCATGCCTTTATACAAGTATTACCATTGGCAACTTGTTCATGTCCTCTGTACCAATGACATATTTATCAGCTAAGTCAACAATTGCCTGTATTAATGTTCATTCTGTTTGTCCGACAGCTTAGAGTCCAAAACATGCATACTGTAATTTAACCCAAGCCATTTCTGCTTTTGGTGTATGTTTCATCAAACCAATTCTTATCTCAGTATCTGTAGCAAACATCGTTCCGTCTTTTACAATCTGCATATTAAGATTGCGAACAGATTTATAATGTATTAAAGGCGAGTATCGTGACACTCGCATATTAATTTATGACGTTATGTGAAATAGTTCACAAAAAATCCATTTCAATGTTAACACAACAAAACACCACATTGTTCACAGTAAACCGTGCCTTAATTGGCTAAGCCTTGGTTGACAAACTGTCAGAAGAAACTGACAAAATGTCAGAAGAAACTGACAAAATGTCATCGTTCAGAATAATTCATAATATGAATAACACAATTGGAACTGTTTTGGGATAATTGGATCTTCATATTTTTCAAATTTCTCAAAAAATCTTAGGTGCCTACAAATTACTCATAAAAACACGAGTGTGACGTAACAAAAAACAGATCAGCTTAAATTTGCCGATTTTAAAGACATTACTTTACCGTCCAATTATCCCAAATTAGTTCCGATCGTGTTGAATACCAAAGAATATTGTTAACAACAACAAAACAATCTAAATTCGAATTGTATTTTCTTATATTTATTATGCTTTCATTACTTATAACTCGTTTGCATATTGATGTGAATATGCTTTTCATTTGACCCAAATCCCGACATGTCGTAATCACATGATGCATTCCTCTGCCAAATACACATTGTCAGATATAACACAAAGAGGCTTTCGTGTTTTCTGGTATACAGACACGTATACACTCATATATACACAACACTCACTCACACATACATATGTAGTATTACATACATACATACATACATACAGACAGACAGACAGACAGAGGCGTATGAAACTGGCGCAGAACTTGTAACTTTTGACAAATATGCGACAAATTTATGCTCTATACGATTACCTAATTTGTGTCTTTTCAGTGTTGACATCACAGAATCGCCGCTCGAGCTCAACATTTATTTCATCGGGGAATAGTTCCCAGTTTTCTGGAGATAAACGCTTTTGCCAGATGTACGGCATTCCGTAATGAGAAAATTGGCATTTGTCTTCCATACTATGTCTACACCGTCCCATGATGTTGTTCAGACATATGTATTTCTTTCCCCGTTCCACATTTGTACCAGTTTTTGTTGTGGCAAGATCTGGTGATGAGTATGTCCTCTTTATTCCAGCGTTTGAATCTGGAGCTTGTGGCTTTGCCTTCGGGATGGCTCCAGTAGTTGCAGCAGGAGTGCTTGCTCTAGGCTGGAGTGGTCTACTATGTGATTGGACGTGGACATGTTTAATGACCACTACAGTTGGTTTGGCCGTTGCGACTCTGCCCTGGACATGAGTACTCCTAGGCTGACTTTTCCCAGCTGACTGATGGCCATGGTGTCTGTGTTGACCACGGCCGCCTCCATGTTGGTGAGTGCTCGGAGCGGACTTTGGGCGGCCTCCACTGCTGTTGCTGTTCCCACTTCGCTGGGTTCCATGTTGAGGATGATGACCTCGTCCGCTACCTCCTCGTTGTCCTTGTCCCCTTCCCCCACCGCTTTGTTGGTTGGGTTTACTTCGCTGTCCACCAGACGCAGATTGAGGGCGTCCCCCTCTGCCTCCACCGCTACTCCCAGGATTTCCACGGTGATTACTTTGTCCTCGACCTCGTCCACTACTTCCGCCGGCGCCACCACCTCCTTGCCCCCTCCCCCGTCCTCCTCCCCCTCCACCCCTTCCGCTGTTTTGTTGTTGACTCTTTTGGTTACCCCCAGTCTGCTTACCACTGCCTCGGCCTCCGCCACCTCTTCCCGATTTCCCACCACGCTGCTGTTGTTTACTCATGTCGCTCGATATTCACTCCAATAGTATGTAAAAATCTACTTTTTTCTACAAATCTTAGTGTCCACAGTGTGTTGAAATGTTCATAGTCATATGACACTCAATGCGTTGCAGTTGAAAGTCCAGAAGTATGCAAATCTTATTCTCGAGTCATAGAATCGGCAACTTACGGTTCAGCCTGGCTGTTCTTTATGAGCCTCAATTTGGACAACGGTGATTGGACAACGACAATAATCTGAAAAGAAAAAAAACGAAACAACCAATAGAGTATGTATATGTCTGCATGTTCGTAGAATCTGAATAAGTGTGCGGCTCGGACAGCTTGAAAGGGAAAGGAATATAACATAAATGGGCGTCTTTTCCATCATTTATAGTAAGGACCTTCGAGGGTTGCCAGGCGCAAATACAATATCTCTGCAGCGACGTCATTTTATACAGACGCCAGTAGCAAATATCATGTTATCTTAAAAATCGTTGACATACAAACTATGACACCTTCTGACTTATTGTGTGGCTATCAGACAGATACACCGCTCAACCTTTGGTTCTGCTGATAAAAATAAATGAGCACAGCCCTCCAAGCGATTAAACAGGGAGTCAAAAACACGGCAAATTTAGTAAATGAATAACGTTTGTCACATTTACACAGATTGAACAGTATGGCAGAGTACACTGGAATAATTACACTTGGTATAAATCTAAAATGAGCATAATTATAATTGTACATATATACTGGTTTGTTGTCTTGTTGATTTTTGGTACTGCGAGTCCCCATTAGTGCACAAGAGCATTGTTTTAAATTGGTGATGGCTCTTGTTGGCATGTATAGTACGAATATGAAAAGGCTGCTGTGATTACATTTGTTGCACTAGATATGTCTGTGTTCTTTTTGTAATATATTGACCAGAATATCGTCAAGTGAACATAAACATGTGGAGAGGCATCAAATGGGATCCGACAATAATGAAAATCATTACACATCGTCCACTTACCTGGTTACATGTAGTTCCTTGTATTCCTGTAGTGGTCTCCTTTACGGCGTTGACGCCATGGCGAATTGAATAATCTGCATTGGATATGACAACCAAAGGAATTCGATGGGTGCCCGACAATTTTAGTGTAAGTACGTGTACTGCAAGTCCACAGCGCGGAAAGGCGTTACAGATAGCGTTGATAGCAATCTGAAATGAAACACTGGAGTAAACAAAATATACTGGTTTGTATCTGTTAATATTAACAATGCCTAGCATTTGTTTAATGTTTGATAACAAAATAAATGGGCATAAAGCAGTACTTTAAAGAGCAACAAAACAAATTAACTTTTCAATCTTTCAGCATATGAAAATTGAAAATTGTAAAGTTTCGCCACTCACAAAAGAACAGGTCACCAGGACAACAGAATTCTTTGCCTAAATTAAATTGTAGTAATGTACTCACCTCCATATAAGGAATGAATAAAAAGGAACCACTAACACGACATGGTTCACACCATGAGGAGAATGTGGGCAGGTGTTCTCGGTGTGTGCTAGCATTTCATATCACTAAAAGCAACAAAGAACGTGCAAGAATGTGCAAGTCTGATAACAGCTGTCGTATTTATGATATATGCTGTCAAAGCGATTTGCAGTCTCTATGGAGAGCAAATAACAAGATGAGAGTAGATTTGTGTCATTAATTTCATAGTCACAGTTGTGCCGCTGAGAGTTGGATTGGAGCAACAACATGTGGAGCTGATGTTACTGGTACTCCTGGCTTATTTCTTCAGGGGCTATACTGGCACGAGGTAAATTAATGGACATTTTTGTCGGAAACTTATCAAAAATGAAGAAGTTACGAAGGGGAGGCAAAATATATTCTACAGAAAAAGTGAAAAAAATACATATGTACATTTGCAAGATTATAAAATTATTTGTTTAGATTCCTTCGAATCTTGAAAATTACGGATTAGTAACAATGATCGTCTCTTACAGTCTGTGCTCTGGGTAGCAGCGCCAGCTAGTGTTCGTTACGGATGTTTTTCTTACTTGTCAAGTCAACGGTATGGCAGACATTTCATATCATTCCACCCGACTTTACTTTAAAATATCATTTTCATTTCAGCAGTAACCCCCGCCACAGACGGGTATACACGAGATTCGGGTACAAGATACGCGACATACAGCACGAGCCGGTAGGTCAGTGCAGTACGGAACGAAACATTTGGGATTTCAGTAGCTATATTTAATATTTTAGAAGCTACTTTATCATATTTTTAAACTTCTGTCTGGTTTACAATAGTATTAACATTCTCTGAGACTATTGTACATATTTCTAAGATAGGAAATTCCGGCGCCATTCCACCCAATTTATTAGAAGTGGTTCCTGTAATATACGAATTAAAACAAAGAAACCAGTCCAGGCTGATGTAGTGTAAAACGATTGAAACCGTCCATCGATTATAAAATTTCAAATAGCATCACGTGGGCTAATCACATCGCAAGCATGCATCACTTTATCGGAAACCAGATTCTTTTGATCTCGCTATTTCAGATTGACCAGATGCCGTTGCAAGCTTTAAATTGTAAAAGCTATGTTTAGGCTACTTCACGAACTTAGTCAGGAGTAAGCAGTCTGTGCGTACAGAACATACATGTGTAAATGTGTTGGCCGACCCTACCTGTGACACAAAATTATTTCGAAAGTTACAGGAGTACGACATGCATGCGTTGTGAACTACTTACTATGGCCGAAAGTGGCTACACCGTACCGTATCTGCAAAATTCATAATATATTTGACTATCAGAACTTAATCGTCAAGATCTTCGAAGATTGTAACGGCAACCGCCTTCCGGTGTTAAATCTATCAGTTGCGAGCGCGGGCAGGATAATATAGTATTACCAAGAAAGGAAGTTGAAAGTGCAATTATTACAATTGACAAACCTTAGTGTATTATAGTATATACGCTACAGGTCATGGTGCCAACACATTTCCTCTTCCCACGATCCAGTTCGGCAGTCAGAATCAGAGTATAGCGTTGAACCTCTGTTGACCTTAAAACCACATTTCAACTGTTTTCGCGGATACTATTCCAGCAAAAAGATACAGTCATTGCAGCTTGAAGGGAGGTATCATGAGGGGTAAGGTATATCAGCTACTACGGTAAAGAGTATGCCTTTTGTGCAAACCAACCAAAGTGACGAGAATATTTCAGTTAAGTTGATTCCGCTGTGATTAGTTTTTGCCTAAATGTACATTTACAAGTTTCACGTTCATTAGCTTTTCAGTTGAACTTTATGTTGTCAGATCCAATTTCCCGAAAGAATTCAATAACTCAAATCAGTCGCATAATAGTATACTTTTAATTATATACTTGCGCAAATTTATCGAGGTTCAGTCTTAAACAATTGTACTGAAAAGTAAGGCGTGTTTGATGTGCCGGCCATCTTCCATAGCATTTTCTTATCATTAGCTTATAAAAATTATCCTTATTATTGCTCTAAGTCTCTTACAAACTACCAAGTAAAGCCCTCGGAATGCTTAATTTACTGTAGGCTAAACTTTGAATAATACAATTGAAGATTTGGTTGTTTCGATTTTGGAGACATATGATTAACTTTCCCAGTCAAAGGCAAGTAGTCCTTCTTCATAAATTGTACAACCAACATACAAAACTTTACTCTCTCTCTCTCTCTCTCTCTCTCTCTCTCTCTCTCTCTCTCTCTCTCTCTCTCTCATACCAGTGAGACTTGGTCGTTGCCTTTTGTATTTGTTGACTGTGCTGATTGTAGCTGTCGTCTGCATCCAGAAATTCATGCAACAGGTAAGCAAAAATGCTCCACTCCACCGACTGATAACCAACATTCAATTTAGAAAATTATATTTGCTAGTATTTAATTATCATTGATTGATACAGAGAACATTCACACTGTGAACCCTATATTTCGTGGTACTGCGAAGAGGCCAAATCTAGGATCACACGGCAGAGTTCCCGCGTTATCGACTCTACATAGCAGGGCAAAAAACTACTACCATTAGTAATTTTAACTTTGAAAAAAAGTAAGAGTCAAACGAAAATAATAAATTGAGCACGATTGGAACTAATTTGGGGTAATTTGATATGCATATTTTTCAAATTTCTAAAAGTGTTAGGTGCCATATAGCTGAATGTTGTAATAT
>LD346908.1:56609-70713 GCA_001465055.1 Ptychodera flava | reverse complement strand
AGAGAGAGAGAGCGTAATCATTTTCTTACAAAAATACGATAGTTTGTTAAATATCCTAGTTTTTGAATTCTTATTTTTAAAATTTACTTTAGAACAAAAATCCCTGACACGTCACGTTTTTGGATATTTACTGTCTTTTTTATATTCATTTCAATCCTATTACCTTAGCGGAGATGTCCGAGTACTGAGTTGTCACCTTCCACGGTATATGCACGATTGTTTTATTACTGAATATGGTAAGTCATTGTCTATGTCCTTTAGTTCACGAATTTTGAACCTTGTGGAGACTTGAAGTTGAAATCAGGTCGTGCTTGTATGTTTGACCCTTTCACAATCATTGTTTGATCGAAGCAAATTGTTTTCAACGTGAGTAACAGTATGAATATGGACACTTCGTCATATTGGTAAAGCGTCTACGTCACAATCCATGTCATGCGGAGTTTCCAACCTCAACAATGCCAAAATATGTTGATAAATGGCGAGACTTTGACCAGATCATCCGATAAAAACACAATTCTGTGACGAGCTTACCATCTTCAAGTTGGCAAACGCGAGTTGAGAATCCTAAAACAACGACGGCTTTATGGACTTCAGTCTATGTTGTTATATTTATTGTTTACCGTTTTACACGTATTACATTTTGTGGTTGAGCTTATTACTGTCATTACACTGTGTGTCCTGACGGAGGGTGCGATAGCACCAGACAAGCTTTTCGTTCATTCGGTTTAATGTAATACTGTTGACTTTATAATTTCTCGGCATACACGCGCTATTAAAATTTTGTTTGACAGCGGAAAGCAGCATGACTATTCCACTATGTGTCAATGTATGGCTTGTGAGGTATAAAAGAGCGACAAAAAAGACAAATAAACGGTGAGTAAAAAATTTGATTTTCAGCAACTTTAATCTTTTAACATCGATTTCAATATAGCACCAGTTTCTTAGATTCATTAATAATGTGAGTGTGATAACATATGTATGTACCATCAACAAGAAGCTTCATGTCTGCCAAAATATCAATGAGCAAAATAAGAAAGAAGCAAAAATGTACAAGTGTCCAAAGCCACGGATTCCGTGAGAAGAGCGCCCCTAGAGAACATAATTATGTTGGAAGCGTACCATGATTTGAAAAGTGAGAGGATGCGTTTTATTTGAAAGTCCAGTTACTAAATGATGAAATATACACGCAGTTATGTTACGCGATTGGTGCACCTTTCTGAAATCTCAATTTCCCGTCAACCGCGTAAGCGGTAGTTTGGCCAAATGTTTGCGGTGTATACGATATGTATGTACCACAAACTGTTCGTGTATTACGTTCATTAGGCGGTCTATTACGGTGTAAGAATCAAAAGAGATGTAACAAGTAGGTGATAAAATGATTTACGAAGAACAAAATACTAATTCTACTTCTTGCTGAATGGAAATGACTAATACTTGACCAACTGCAGTGCCAAATAACAACTGTCTTCGGAATGGAAGTGTTCCAACGGCGCTTTATAGTTTTACGTCAAAGGGTTGGCGATGCGTACTAAATATAATGACGAGCGAAGTATAGTTGTTATTAAGGACCATATTTGAATGACAGGCTTGCACCTGGCCGTCTGGCGCAGGTTTTCCTCAATTGCACTCCTATGGCCATACATAGCTTGTGACAACAGTTATCAAAAAACCTAAAAAACATAGGCAATATCTCATCTCACTCACAAAAGACTTCCAAATGTACGTCCCTGGGTGGGCTTGAACCACCAACCTTTCGGTTAACAGCCGAACGCGCTAACCGATTGCGCCACAGAGACGACCGTATTCATGACGGGTTTAACATATTTTCATAACAGTACTTATGCCTAGTACCCATGTGCTGCAATTAGAATTTATAATCTTCTTGTTTTACCTTATTTTTTCCTTTTTTGTCAATCTTCAGCGAATTTAGGATCATCGCTTCTCTTAAAGGGTGTGTTCCAGCGAAGAGACAACACGATCAGTTGGCAATATGCGCCCCGCCAGTGACAGAAGAGGTAAAGGTTATTGTATTTGTAGTATTTCCATACTGTCAAAGGCAATAGCCATGTTGCCACTTCCAATATTTCAACCAATAAAGTATGGAAACAAAAATGTCAATCAATATGACAGATATCGTGTTGGCGAAATAGTATGTAGACGTTCAAACCATACGTCGTTCAGTTTTACTAGTAGCTTATTTCGTTAAAATTCAAGTTTATTCCTCACAGTCATTGTTTTGTGAAATGTTGACTGTGTGCAATGTAGAGAGAGAGGGGGGAGGGGATAGGGAGAGAGAGAAGGGAGCAAAACACCGAGACAGATATGCAAAGTTTCTTTGGCTACCTAGCGCGTCATCAATAAGCAACTTGGAAGAAGCGAAATTGGTGGACTTTCAAAGTAGAAAAACCTCAGACTGTTGAATTTTCAAGATCAAAGCCTACCGGCGTAATTTATATCCATTTAGTAACACTTATAGTACAAGGTATTATGTCGAATTTATTGTCCGACACTATTATGGAAGCGGCATATCTTTTGTCACTTTTCCAATCTCAATGAGACTTTGGTCAAGTCGGCGAATTTTTAAAATATTTAATCATTTTCAACAGTTTCTCTTGTAAATTGTTATCTCCTTACGAACCTATTTGAAATTTGACAGCCCATGTCTGGTTTCTCGTGATCGAACGTGTTACCTTTGAGTCTGCGCAGTAGCGAGCTACTTTCTGCCTGAATATGATTCCGTATGCAACTCCCCTGTATCGCATACATCCAATCCATTGCGCTAATTGCACCCCACTCACAAGTTTCATATGAAAACAGAACACAAATCATTGCCTCCAACCCACTCTAAAATTCACAAATCCCAGACTTGAACAAATTCTAATCCTTCATAAAAAGATCAGAAATTGCTATATTGTTGAATGTTATTCGTTTAATCATAAATATACAGAGTATTCATATTTTTTTAATACCGTTCCCAATACACACTGCAGGAATGGTTGATTTTACCAGAATGGCTAGAATATCATTTGTTGGTTGGCTTCCAACATTTTTACCTATACACAACCAACGGCAGGAGGGACCAGTTATCGAGCAAATTGAAGTAAGTTATACCTCTTGGTGTTTCTCTCGACGGTTCACACCCGTTCAAAAGGGTTCCGTTCTCGGTTTGTTTCCCTTTGACTCGTTACAAATGTACTCAGATTGGAGGTCAGGTCATTTGTATACTTACACAGTTAGGAGATAATCAACTTTCAAGTTGATGGCGCTTTGATCGTTCGGAACTTCAGCATCAAACCATACCCTACGACGTTAAACCATGATACTTTGTATTTCGAAATGCTTATGTGAGACAAAGGGAATATAAAAGTTTAAAGAAAAGACAATGGATGAAAATACTCTTAGCATCGACTGTTCATTCAAACTTTCAGGAGATAAAACGATGGCCTTTATTAGATTTTTCGTGTCTTTGTAACCTCATTCATTTTTATCTGTTTTCGCCACTGTGAAGAATATTGCAATCGTGAAAGTACACCGGCGAGCTAAAGGAAATACGGTCTTCTTTGGTGTCTATGTAATATTTACAGGAACTACATATCACAAGGTATTGTTAGTGTCCGCTCATGGATGTCACAACCCTGGACACGTCTGGCGAGGAATTTGCAGTCCCTGTCAGCGAGAAACGACTGCCTTTACAGAAGCAAGGTATATATATAAAAGTGAAAGGCTCTTGTTATTTGTTATTGCGGTAGAGCAGTTATTTTCTTCGCATATTGCATTGAAGGAATACTTGGTCTAGACGCAGAGTTTATAGACCGATGGCTTGATATCATCTATGTGTGAGATGTAAAGAGCAGTTCATAGCGTTGCCGAAGAGTTACACGTACATGTACGCACAAACAACACGGTGTGTTTGAGGAGAGAGAGAGAGAGAGAGAGAGAGAGAGAGAGAGAAGGACAGATAAACTTGAAGAGATAATCAGAGATACACACCGACACACATACGCACTCCATGACAGGAGACGATCAAAGAGAGCAACCATTCTTTATTGTCTCTGTACAAGAATGATAATGCTATACAGTACTACTGATCTTACTGAATGAAATCCGACATCCCCTTGTTCATTATGGGTTTGTCTATCTGACAATTGTGTAATATTACCATAAAGTATTTAGTGCTTATGTATAAAATCGACTGGAATTTAGTGAAATGAATACATTTAGGCGAGGATTAGCAAAATAATACACTGCATTTGGTCTCTTCCCGCAAATGAAATACTGATTTTTTATGTGCTGTAAATATACTCTTTCATCAAATAGTGCCTACGGTAGTCGTCTAACACGGCAAATCCTACATACTGCTGTAAATTATCTATCTAATACTGATGAATGGTTCTCTTACTTTAAATTTTTTCATGGCACTACTATGTATCCTATGATACTTTGACAGTCAAGGTATAACGAACTGAACGTCCTTTTGATATGTTGTTTCCAGGACCGAGCTAAATGGCTAGCGTTTGCAGATGTCGATGAATATTTTTATCCCGTGAATTCTGATGATGTGAGGGAGATTGTGGAAAGCTATCACAATAAGACGAAACATGACGTCATCAAAATGAAGAAGGGCTATTTTCGCAGGCCAGCAGGTATGTCATTAACAGGCCCGGGAATTTCTCAGTTCACGGCTAGAAATAACACTTTTCCGCCATCGAAAGAGGCTTCAACATGATTTTACACACTGAGGTACCGCCATATATTTAAGCATATTGCGACAATTTATAATTTCAGACACCAAGGTAGGAAAGAGGCTGCTTATCGAGAGTTATCGACGTGCAGATCTCCACAGATACAGTGGGAGGGAAAGTTTTGTCATCAAGCCTAGTAACGTCAGGTAGGCATAATTTTTCCTGGCATCTTTGCTGTATAGTACTTACTGTTTTAATGATCGGTTCAATGGTGGCGTAGTCGTGACACTCATGTCAATAGTAGCGAGTACCTGGTACCGCCATGTTACACTGGGTTTGCGGTCGGGGCGAAGAAAACACTGCTATCTACAGGTACCTCTGGCAGGGGATTTCCTAAGAAGAAAGATAACTTCTTGGAGAAGATTCATATCAATGTGGTAACATTCTTGTCTTGTTGCACATTGATGAAACTTTCACTACGCAGTTTCTGCGTATCCGGTAGGAAATCTGGCACCCGCGTTCAAACTGAATGGTCATTCGACGCTGCAAAGCACACTTATGATTAGACCATTACAAGCTTTCTGCAGGAGCAACGATTATTGAAAGCCAAAGCGGCCCCGTTCGCATTTTAAATCGACAAGGTAACCTCGATACTGAATACTTCTAAAAATGAAGTAAACTGACAGTTTGTTTATTTCCTTTGGTACATCCATGATGGTCAGTGTCTTTTTCAGTAGATCTGAACGCCGACACATCGTGTGTTTAGGGGATAGTGCCGGCTTAAATCGTGAAGACTTAGAGCTTCTTGTTGATGCGATGCAATCACGTGTCAACCCAAAAACAAGTGCACAGTCAATAATTGACAAACTGCATTTTCTGCCTGACACTTTGCGATACCTCATAATCTTTCCGTCAGTGCTTTGTAGGAAAAAGACACTCTTGGCGCAACAAATCATTCTGTGAGGCGAGTACAGTTTATAAATTTGTCATTTCATTATGATCTCTTCCAGTTTAATTAACATGCAATCTGACGACATCACCCCGGCTACTGTGAATGGTCACGTGTCAGTAAACGCGACAACTATTCGTGTCAATCATTATAGGTAAGGAGAACTCTCATTTAGAAATGATATTTCAGGCACTGTTGTATCAACACTAATTTAGCATTTTTTGGTAAAAGTGAAAGTGTCAACCCCCCTGCACTCTTTATATTTTTACAGGTCTGATTATTCAAACGGCTCTCAATTGGACTCGGGAATGAAAAGGTTTATACCGAGAGTGAAAATACATATTCGTCGAAGGTCTGATCAGTGCAGGCAACAGTAGATATTTTGGATTTACTTGTCAGAGTCCATTCCAGGGGTTTACAGTAAATATTATATTCACTTTATGTAAAGTATTAACATTGCGCCGAACTCGCACACACTCGGACACAAGTGAACATAAATGCATACACGCACATGAACACATAAAGATATGTACATACTCAGGTGAGTGTCGAGAGAATGATATCTTTATTGTCATGTAGCATAAAAGCAAACGATGTTGCAATATGCATGGTATAAGCCTCACAATCGAATATAGAATGTGCATTTATCTTCAAGTATGTAGTTACTCTCTATTATTGACTCTTGGTGAAATAAATATCATTACAACACCCATATCTATCATAACGATTTTAATTCATTTAAAGTGTTACAGAACGACCGTATACTGGCGTTTAATGGCGAATAGTTGTGACAAGGAAATTTTCACTTTTTCCAACAATACTCAAACGCATGCACGTTACTTAAAAATGGTTCAAGAAAATCGATATGCTTTGAGGAAAAAATAAGCCCGGTTTAGATCTATGACTTTGCAAATCTTCCACGGAATATGCAAAAACAAGCTTACGTTTGATTTGTGGCTGTGCATTTCAAGACGGTTGCAACTTGCATCATGACCCGTGTATATGTCATGGCGAATAGCTATCGCTGAGGTACATAACCAGTTCTTGCTTGCGAAGTCATTTTTCATCGGTAACGGAAGCCATTACTGTCGACTTGTGCCGAAGTACGGAATCGTAAGCGCTGATACGATCAACAATAATGCCTCGGTTACGGTGCGAAGGCCAGTGAAATTCGGAATTTTGGCGCGCAGTATCTCTGCCACACAGGAATTAATACGCAACTGCCTAAAGTGAAGGGATGGGGATTCCACTCGCCAGCGGTCCCTTTAAGAGTACGATCAATCAACAAGTACTATAATTCTTACATATGTCACGGAGATATAATATCTATAACGAAGTTTAAACATTGGCTTGGTGAATCATTGTGTAAAATTGAACTATTTTAAAGTGTAATGTTACAAAGGGTGAAACAACGGTCAAAGGTTAAGGACGTCCTCCTTGTACGCTGTTTTGGTAATTTGAACGACCGTCTCAATATCAGTTGCGTTTGCTATGGCTTGTGTATATTTTTGGCACATTCAGGGGCATAGAACATCCATTTCAGTCATGTCCTTATTAATAAAATGCGTCGGACTTGTCCCAGGATCAAGGCTGTGGCCTGGCAAAAATTCAGGATATGAATACAGAGAATAGCATTGATCGCGATTTCAGGTTTACTGCACGCATGCATTCGGCCAAAGTTTGTTGTTGCATGCGTGACTCACGGTTGTGGTAGCTTTAGTCTGAGCCATGAATTATTGTGGCTTTTACTTTCGTCGTTGTCTCGGAAAATGTTGACAATCCGGCGTATAGGCCCTAAATCTATTTTTTCATGTTAATGAAAGAAAAATGACGTCATTCGAGATCAACGCATTTTATTGTCAATTAATTCCTTCAATTTGTTTTGATATTTATGTGCCCACAGACTTGAAGCAAGTCCATGTCTTCTGTTCAATTGAAAACTTCACTAAATTGTATCGCCCAAAATTAAAGCTAATCAATCTGTTGCACTGAATGCGCATGATCCTCCATGGTCCTCCCTATCCTGCGATAGGTCTGTCAAGTCGTGACGTGATGTAGAATTCTGGTTTAAAAATTAACCAGTGACTGATGATGTCGATGGCTTTGAAACAGGCCAATTGATTTCATAAACTTGAATGGTTTAAACTCAAACCATGCCCACAAAGTTGCCACTTGTGGTTGGCTTAAAGATGAGCCAATGAATTTGTCGGTATATAAACAAACCAACGATGCCAGTAGCTCAAATTTAAACCGATAAATTATATTATCACGGGCTTAAAAAGAAGCCATTCGGCTTAAATTTATACCATGACGGGTTGATAATAAGCCACCAATGTATTGGTATGAATACACGCCATCCATATTCTGTGTGGTGGCGTGACTTCAAACAATAAAAACCTTAGTGGATTTCGGGCAAACCGAAATATTTCAAACATATACACACTGGTTCACCCGCAAGCCACCTACAAACCAAGTGGTTATATTTCAAGCCAGAAGAATCGACGGAATTTCTGATTGCGTTTGTAAATTTCAAAGACTGTTCGTCTATTTTCAAATATTATTACACATCGTATTGACAATATCACACTTTTTTTGATTCTGTTATCTATGAAGCAATAAAATCGACATTTAAACTTCCCATTATGTGTTAAAATCATAATGAAATCACTGAGAACGGTTCTTTTTGAGGCACTTCGCGTTTTTGTACTTATCACTTCAGTTTTTCAGCTATATTTCATGATCAATGTAGACATATCAACTCAGTTGTTCGTTCTTTACCTTGCATGTTCTGACCTTTTAAAAAGTAAAGAAATCCACGCACTACTGAACGAGTGTCCAGATTTCCATCGCTTTCATATTAGAATGAGGTCATTACAAGTTACGATTCTTACAGAATAATTGTACTTTTGTATTTGTGTCAAATTTTAATACCACAATAGTATTCCATAAAACAGACCTTTGATTAACTTTGTTTATTTCTATACCAGTATCACTTGTATCGAAAATTGTGTCTGCAACAACTTTTAGAAAAAGTTACATTTGTGAGAGGCGGCAAGATTGATAATATGTGTGTGGGTGACGGTGAACCGACTTGGAATTGTTAAATTAGTCACCAGCTTTTGTTTTTTCTCCTGACTTACTTTGTGCCGCTGCGATAAATATGAATAATTGCCCTAGTTCGAATGGCGGAAAGCGAACTCATAGCTTGAATATGAAGCGGAAATTTTACAGAATTTGTGTCACTTAAATCACACCTACCTTTTACGGGCAGCCACTAAATAAGGTTTGTCGCCTAATACTGAGCACGACCCTATCACCATTATAGTCTAACATTCCCCCGCATCTAAATTGTTCCAGATAAACCGAAGCTTACCCAAATTACAAAGTCTTTAGTAAAGACTTATAGTGTCTCTAATTTTATTTCCCTATCCTTGAAAAGGATTTTTAGGTCACAAAAATTCTGTGAGACTTCTGCCAATCGCAGATTGATCCGTCATATATGTCTTTACCTCGGGCCGCGTTGCTAAGGAGTCAATTAAGCCTTTTACTTTATCGGTATACAGCATGTCGGTTGTTAACAACATTTAGCAATTGCAATGTATTTTACGAAGTGATCAACAAACATTAAGCCTGCCCATCATCACACCTACTCTAATTACTACTAAATACGAACGCAAATTAAATGAAACTGCGAAAGTGACATCTTAATAATAACTCTGTATTACCTTGAATGAAAATAATTATTAGACAAGTTTAACGTCATATTTATTGAAAGAATATGCAAGGAAAGTGTAACCAGAATTATTTGAAAGCCACAACATGGCAATCATTGTAAAGCATTGATGAAAATCCCTTACATTCAAGCTTATATCGATCTTCAACATCACATAATACTAATAATACAGCTTTTCCTTTCCTTCATTTAAAATGTCATTGAGCTGTCATTACAATAAAATCTTACTGTTAATTATAAACTTGAAATTGATCACGGTAAGCCATTTAAAAGTACATGTAGCTACGCTTTAGACCACATATTCATCTCTGTCTCTGTCCCTGTGTCTATCCCTGAGTTATGATATCAATCTGACGTTGGATAAGGGCTGTGGGTATTTCAAAATTCAAGCTAAATTCTAACTTCCACATACATAAGATTCCCCATGACGGTGATAAACGATGCTGACGCCACAGCCCACACAAATTAAGTTTTCATAACATGACTGGCGCAAACGTGCGGGTGTAAACAATAGGTTAAAATAAGAATAAAAGGGACTGAAAATCTACGTTTTGGGAGATCGAAGGAGGAGCATCGACGTAGGAGGAGAATCCTGACGACCTATAGACCATGCAGAACAAGACAACTGCTCGACGCTCCTCTCCTCCATGATTTAGACATCTTGCTTTCCGCTACCCCCGCACTATTTTGTTAACTAGGCAATTTTAGGCAGTAGTTTGCGTAAGTGCTCGAGTTGGCTTATTTTATTAAATTTTAAACATTTCATTTTGCATCATAAATTCCCAGTGTTCGTGTCCGTCTATTCGGATGTCTGCACGATTCTGTAAAGATACCTCTCAGCCCAGTCTTAGCCAAGCGAGTTAGCCCTACCAAGTGAGTGAAATTCCCCCATTATACTCCCCCGGTCATACCATCCCCGCGTGACATGTCATAATCTTTCAAATTGGCGCACAGAATAGTAATATTTCACGCTCACAATACATTAGCGTTCTGGGACGCAAGTGATCAAGCTGACGTTTTTTGTTTGGATTCTAACAATGCTGGCGCCACGAAATACCAGCACAGTATCGACAACATGCTCTCGCTCATTTACACATTTGAAAGAATTACCCAGTAACTTATGTTTCTCATTGAGGTATTCTGCGTACTACCCCCATGTTCTAAACCAATCGTAATATTGAGCCGTTGTTATCATTTTAATGTATTCATGGCGTGGGTTTGAAACAAAAGAATTGTAGCAAGCCACGTAAGGGCATGTGATAATTTCTACTTTTGTAATCTTTTCTAATGTCGGTAAATCAAAGTATTGTTTTATTATATTCTTATGGCGTCGGCATCCGACATAGCCAAGATACTGTATAAATAGACACACTAACTCAGAGGAAAGACAAGAACTAGAGGACCGATAACAACGGTCACTCTCTTGTGGAGTGACCGAGACAGGACATTCACTCAGAAACTAGACCTCTGACCGAATGGAGAACTCAAGGACCGCTAACCACGGCCACTCTCTTGTGGAGTGACCGAGACAGGACATTCACTCAGAAACTAGAACTTTGACCGAAACTAGGAACTCGGACTCAGACAGATTCATGTATCAGCGGCTGGGCCGAGAGGCCTAGTCATGGTTCCGTATTCAAAAATAAGTTCCAGTTATACATCAACACTCGTCGTCAGTTCCAGCTTCTTTCCTTTACGGTATGACACCTGTGTCTCTCTCTCTCTCTTCGTCTCTCTGGTCGTCTCTCTGTCCCTCCCTTCTCTCTGTGTCTGTCTTTCTGTCTCTGTCTTTCTCTGAAGTAGCCGGTGGGAATTACGATAAAAGCTTATTGTTAAGGTAGAACGCACCTCGGGGACAGACATTCGGACCCTCAAACTTTTACAATTCTCTTCTGATATACTACATGTGGGGGTTTATTTTACAGCTCTTGGTGAAAGAAAACTTTTCACCGGCTTAGTTTTTCGAAATTCGAAAATTTTCATTTTTCTCCATAGAGTTAACATAGGGATGGCGGCCATTTTGAATTTCGAATATCGGTAAATCTTGGGTAATTTGTTTCTCTAGTACCAAAATTTGCATGGTGACCCCCTATTTTTATTCTTGATTTTGAAAGAAAACGATTTAAAGATTCCTTGAGCAAAGTTAGAGCAAAAGTTTAAGTCTTTCACTTTCGAGGTGCATACTACCTTAATTATAAACTTGAAATTGATCACGGTAAGCCATTTAAAAGTACATGTAGCTACGCTTTAGACCACATATTCATCTCTGTCTCTGTCCCTGTGTGTTTCTCTCTCTGTTCATCTCACTGGTCGTCTCTCTGTCCCTCCGTTCTCTCTCTGTCTGTCTTTCTGTCTCTGTCTTTCTCTGAAGTAGCCGGTGGGAATTACAGTCTCTCTCTCTCTCTCTCTCTCTCTCTCTCTCTCTCTCCCTCTCTCTCTCTCTCCATACTCACAAAAACTTCTATAAGGTCATATCATGTTTAAGCATTGTGCTCTTTTGACCGCGGCTAGTAACGTTCTGCAAGTGGTGAAAGTGATGATTTTTACTTGCTTAAGTTGATTACAGAAGCTTCAATAGTAACCAATTAATGAAAAAAAACCCATTACAACTATTATGATTGGGAACCTTTTGAATAAATCACAAGTCTTAAATATACTGATTTTGTATTTAAATGAAGACATGTACAGTTCTTTGTATCTTTCATTTTCTTAGTGAAAAATTGAGTGCCACATCTACAAAGCTAGATTGCATTTGTCTTGCTAAGCAGCTCCCTTTTTAGGCATGTTTCAATAGAAACGAACATGGTTCCCCTATTTATTTCATTTTTACAGTTCATAACTTCAAAGTATTTCCTTGCAAACTTTCATAAAATTCACCTTTTTTGTGGCGATACTTGATAACACCGACTCAGAACTCTAGGTCAACAGCTACAAGTATTCGGATCTATTACACAATTCTGAATGGATGGCGTCCATGATGAGAATCGACAATGGCATGCCGAACACTTTTTGATTGTTGGGAACCTTCACCATAAGATTAGGCACAGTGTACATCACCAGAAGTATATCCAGACAGTCGGCTTATATTTTACTAATCAAAGTGTAATAGCGCTATTTATCAAGGCACTGTCGGGCCTGCATTTGTTGTACTGAGACCAATTTCTAATTCTAAATCTTACAGTTCTATGGTACTTATAAAAATAGCCATTAAACATACTGCGGATCAAACGCTAATTAAAATGCATAGGGTGTCAGCTACATCGGAGTCATTCTAAGCCAAAGGATACTAGGGTCGTGTAAAACATGCGGATTGCTATATATTATTCGCAACATTGCTAATGGTGTTCGGTACGAGGTTGAGACTCAAAGAACGGGTCAATCAGGCATGACTAATGAACACTTAACTGCACTCTCCTCTCTTTGTTCTTGAGGAAGCCAGTCTCCTTGTCACGAGTACGCATATCATTATCACAATTGATTATCTAAGTCGAGTACTCTCACATCGATATAATTCCCGGCACAATTCTGTTTTTTATTACAAAGTGCTGAACGATGAAAACATCTCTGAGAATACGACTGATCATGTGAAGTACAACTACAGTGACAAACAAATTACACATTTTCTATCAATCTCCTGAAGAGAGACTGTTCAACTTGTTGCATTACATTTTCAGAAACTGCTTAGATAGTATCCGACAAGTTGGTGAATTTTTCTAGCTTCGCTTTGCAATTCCGCTGCCAAGATACGAATGCTGCAAATGCTTTTGTTTGCAAGTACAGAAAGACTCTTGCTGGTTGATGTTATACTCAAGAATGGAGGTTTTGGAAAGGTAAAAAGCAAACAAGTGTTTGATAAATATCTCGTGGTATAGATTCAAATTGCGATTAGACAAATTAAAGGGAACAGAAGGAAAACACAAAAAGTAGGTTAAAATGTAATCAATGTTAGGATATCGATTAAACGATTAAGAAATGCAATACATATATCTCATAATCATCGATGTTCATGACGTCGAATTAAAGGTATACTGTCAACTGTTCTAATTTTGCCACGGTTACCATGGAAAGAGAAAAACTAACCAATCACAGATTTTAAGCGGGTGGCCGCTTTTTAAAAACAGTGCCTCCACATGAGCATTTTGAATACCAAGGAAGGCCCCTTTGACCATATATGGTCATATGTAGATTACAGGTGACTGTATACCTTTAAGATTAATGATGTCGTCCCCTCGATCTTACTCTCCCTATTTGTTGTATTACTTCATTGTTAGCCCACAAGATACTTATAACATAGACGCTGTGTTGACGAAGTGACACATTTAAATCATACACTGAGTACGATTAACAGCAGCCCCATGAGTTTCGACAACAGAAACATGAAATTAATTTGTCGGTTTCAGCCTACATCATAATAAACTGAAAACTGAAAGCATGACGCAATTTCCTAATGCAAAACGGGAGGTGGACGAGAGAGTGAGGAACAAAGTGATTTTCAATGCTTTTTTTTCATAATTTTCGTCACACACTTGCTGAAAACCAAGCACTTCCATGTATTAAGGGAAGGAAATGTGAAAACGAAATAACGAAAATGAATTCATTTAATTCAATTAAACAGGCTGGTCCTAGTTTTTAAACAACATGGTAGTAATGTATTTATTACATTTATGGACGCCTCTAAGGCTTTTGACAGAGTAAACCATTGGACGCTTTTCAAGAAATTAATTCAACGTAAAATTCCCA
>LD346908.1:27323-43470 GCA_001465055.1 Ptychodera flava | reverse complement strand
AATATGTCCTCCAATGGTTGATTTCATGATCTTATATTTACAGCCGAGGGCAACCAGCTGGTGATTACTGGGTGCTTCACACTAATTATGACACCTATTCCTTTGTCAACTCTTGTCAAGATTTCTTGGATATTGTGAGAGTGGAGTTTGCCTGGATATTAAATAAAAGCGTACTCTTGATGATCGAATCCTGGCCAGGCTGTTGAGTGACCTGAAAAACATGGGACTGGACATAGGCTACTTTCAGCCTACTGACCAGACTGATTGTGAAGAAGAAAATACAAAACTCGCCTCTGACGGCGAAAAAGAACATTATTTGATCTTTTCGTGAGTGATTTTAAGCTTACATGATGTCATTCCATTCTAGTACGATATATATATATATATATATATATATATATATATATATATATATATATATATATATATATATATATATATATATATATATATGAGTCGTTAACCATCTTAAGAAGTGGCATCAAAACCTTACTTTGATTAGTCATGTCTCTATTGTAACTCGGTATTATTCAATATTTTAACACAATATCATGCATCACATAGGTTTCCGGTCAAAATTATGAAGAATTTCTATTGTTATGAAATGTATGCAATTTAACAGTTT
Organism: Ptychodera flava; assembly: GCA_001465055.1. NCBI lineage: Eukaryota > Metazoa > Hemichordata > Enteropneusta > Ptychoderidae > Ptychodera > Ptychodera flava. Next base: position 42,845 of record LD346908.1, on the reverse strand, counting down.
GTACGTTATGACGTCTTAGGCTATATAATTGCACCTGACAGTAATATATGCACATATATCAATAGGATAATTTGTAAAATTTTATATATTCATAAATTAATATCATCAATAAGAAGTTTTTGTGCATGTGTTCATAAATTGCGTCTTAAGATGGAGCTGCAAGTTGCCAACACAGTTCTTTCAAAGGAATATTTCTCGTCTAAGATGACAAGGAAGCCCCTTCATACTATATATTTTCAACAAGAAGGGAATCTAAAGTTTAGTATGGTAGAACAAGTTTACTTGAAGTATGATGGGATGTATATTTGAGATAAGAAACCTCAATTTCTGTATTAATGATAAAAATTAGTTTAAGTCAAAAGTTTACACTATTTTCTGAAATGTAATATGTCACTTGAAAAAAGCGTAAAACGACTATTTAATTGTGCACTATCTATCGTGCTGCCATGGCATGGGTTGAAAGACCGACACTCAAAAAGTGGATAAAAACATGATTAACAAAATGAAAATGCCTCTTTTTCATAATGTAAGAATTTTATTTCAAATTAAAACAGTCATTTTGGTTTATAGCAATTAAAAAACACAATGTGAAAATTTCAGAAAATTTGACCGAGCCAGAGTGGAGTTATGCTTTGGAAATCTTGAAATTAGGAGAAAGGAGAAGCCAGGAAATCGGTTGATTTGCATACGGTTGCAAAAATTAACACTTCTATCCTATATCAAGCAACTTACGACTGCTTGACAAACTAAAAGGTGAACCCAACAAATATTTTAATCTTTGGTTAACAAATTAATTAAAATTGAATCAATATTTGCAAAAAAGTGATTTTTGAGCAAAATACGCTGTGTTGGGTGCAGAGCCCCGTAAGAGTTTTGTGTACTTGACTTGAAGTTGTTAATGCATGTCCTCAAAAAGATCAACCAAAATATTTTTATACTAACACAGTCAATAAGTCCTCTGGCACCACGTGACATAGGCAAGAAGTAATAGCCGTGATCTGATCAGGCACTTGACATGACACCTTTACTCGTTGCCTGGTGAAGTCTTCTCCGTCTGTCTATGTCACCAAATGCCCAAAATAGACTATTTAAGGTAAAATGCACCTCCGGGACAGATATTCGGACTCTCAAACTTTTACAACTCTTTCATTGATATACCACTTGTAGGGTTCATTTTAAAGCTCTTGGTGTTAGAAAACTTTTCACCGTTTTAGCTTTCCAAAAATCAAAAAATTAATATATTTTTCCATAGAGTCAACACGAGAGTGGCGGCCCTTTTGAATTTCGGATGTCGGCTATGTTTGTTTCTTTAGTAACAAATTTACACGGTAACCCCAATTTTTATTCCTGATTTTGAAAGAGGATAGCTGAAAGATTCTTTGAGTAAAGTATGATCAAAAGTTTAAGTCTTTCATTTTCGAGGCGCATTTTACCTTAATGATAAAAATATTTTGACAAAGGTCACTCAAATAAGTTTTACAACTTACTAATTATCACTGCAAGATGGAATTTCACACATGTGATGGTACTCAATAGCATGAAGCACATTGCATACTTTCTAAATACTCTTCACAAATGATTAATGACTGCTTTGAATTCACATAAAAAATAACTTTAACAAGAAACTAAAGAAATGAAATCTTCCTAATGAATATTAATATTGATTCAAGTAATTTGTTGCTCTTACATTTATCATTTGCATAGTGATTCATTGTAAATGTTATGCATGCCCTCGCAGAGATACTTGCCCACCTACCAAACACAAATTCTCAGCGATTCATTTTGGTAGGTAAATATGATAAAAACTATATGAAATGAAATCTGCATAAGCTGACTTGATCGCACTGACACCAATTCAAATAAACACTTTACTACAAGGAATAACGCAGTTTTGGGACATTTCTTTCAAATTATGCATACGTTGCATACAGCGACATTGGGAACTTTATTGTGTTATTTTTATATGCTACCACGTGATACTATTGATTGTTCTGAAGTTAATAGGCAACAATTCGATGAAATTTCGGATTACTCGTTTACTTTGTTATATAGTGATTTTACATTCCAAACGAAACTATAAGTTGATAACGCTGATACTAAAAGACGGGCAGTCTTAATACCTAGTAGTACCTAATCGTGGTCATGTTGATCCTAGCTGGACGAGAAAAGATGCTTATAATTCTTAGTTTCACAACAATATAGTTTTTTTTTAGAGATTTTGCAGAAGTTAACATTGATGATGTTGGATTGTCCTTCATAGATGCCAAACGACCACACCGTCAAAATCTTTACATAAAAAGTCTTTCCAAATCTATTGTAGGCCACTGTTGCAATGAATTCAAACGTCGATAGTCCGAAACTTCCTGAGCGCGACAATACATGTCGTGCGCTCAGTCGCCATTTCAAAAAACAGTATGAAGAAATGAGTTGACCAAACGAACTTCTGCTAGATTTTTTGTCATTGACATCTCGTCATTTTGTTCCTTTACGTTTGTTTGCTTACTCGTGGGCGCTCGTGTCATCAACTTGGGACGCTGTCGCGACTTAAGCGTTCAGCAAAATTTAAAATAATGGCATATCTTGGTACATGGTATGAGGTTGGGAAATTCCCAGCAAGTTTTGAACTCGGGCAGAAATGCATACAAACGACGTATAGACGTACGAGCTGGAAGACAAGGACACATCCGAGTGACCAACGAGGCTCGGAATCAACATCGAAACTGGCGAGGCTACGTCGATCGTTGGCGATGCATATGCACCCGATCCTAATGAACCGGCCAAAATGAACGTTAGGTTTTTCTTGTGTAAGTCCATGGCAGGCCTTTAACAGTGCTAGTTTTACAATGAGAATGGGCATGGAGGGACATGTAAATATAATGCCGTGAAAATGTGTTTTCATCGAGTTGTGTGCTTAGGCTAACAAATCAAGACTGCAGTAGTTATCTAGTTATGTGACGTCACCAATCGTTCCGTCCACTTGGAAACATGACCGTCTCTGCCATAAGTAGTTCTATACTATGATTTTTAATGTAATTCTAACATGGTATTTGTTTTTCTCAACTGGCCGTGGTGAATTAAGGTGAATGGCCTTTCCTTTAAGTGGGATCATGCCCTTACGACGACCTGAAAAGAGACATTACCCCGCGAGTCTTTGAACAGCACCAATCGATTCGGTCTTCAATGCCTAGAATTTAAGCGGCTTAATGGGGATTTAGTAAAGCTCCTTGCAATGATTTCTGCACAGTGAGTTCACGATTCCATCATCGTCTTCACTTCGTTATTGAGACTCACTATACTCAACGAGTAAAAGAGCATGATTGCCCAATATCAGCTGAAATAACTGACATCGAGACAATGCGGCTGTTCAGACAAGATTGCTTACACTCTGGATGCAATGTATTTGGCAGTCATTGTGTTGACGTTTTTGTTGCAGCTTTTCTAGCGATCCATAGTGTACTTCTAACAATCTCTCAGAGATGTCACCATACAATATTGAGGCTCTTTCCGTCAGCTGACTGATTACATGTGCCATAACATGTGTTAGGCGGTTAGCTCTTCCTCTACCACACTGAATCGAAGTTTTATCAGAAAACAAAATGTTCATGCATGCCAGGTGCAAGATCATGGCGTAACGTTATCACATCTTACATAGCTGAATGGCGAATAGATCACTTTCTGAAGATCAACCTTGAATAAGTGTAGAATGAAAGGAAGAGAGGCAGAGACATACAGACAGACAAACAGACAGACAGGTAGGCAGGCAGGCAGGCAGGCAGACAGACAGACAGACAAACAGACAGAGAAAAATAAAGAGAGAGGAGGTAGGAGAGAGCAGCGTGATGGACGGTCAAGCAGACACGAACAGACAGGCAACAAGAGGGTAAATGAGAGAGAGGACAACAATTCTTTTGTATTCAATAAGCTTATTACATTATATTTTTTATATGTTTAGGGCAACTACTTCGTTGGGTGCTTCGCACTGATTTTCATACCTTCTCCGTTGTCTACTCTTGTCAAGCTTTCTTTGGTATTGCGAGAGCAGAGATGGCCTTGATACTAAGAAGAGAGCGTGCACTTAAGGCTATAATCCTGGACTCGTTGTTAGTTACCTTTGCAAGATTCGGGGCTCAATATCAACTACTTTCTGTCTACTAACCAAACAGGCTGTGACGAAGGACAGGCAAAGTCCTCCTGGGACCGTATTTTGCAGACACGTAAGTTACGAAAATATAATTGGCAACAAATATATACAGCCGTCTTTATTTACCCTAGGAAAACTGTAAAACGTGAGAGCTTGAAGTGGATTAGTTTTGTCAGCCTATCATGATCCGAAAAATATATTTAAACACTGTCACCATTATTTTTTGGAAACTTAGATATCTTAACATTCACATTTAAAAAACACTGAGTTCATCTTAGCCGATAATAATTTCCTTAGACATTAGATATTGATCATTAAACCATATACTTTTTTTTTACAAAGGTAGCCCCTGAATGCAAAGGGTAGAAGAGGCCGTACAAAGCATACACAGAATTTCTTCCTTTGTACATTCTTATGTTTCAGTAAAAACCATAAAATTAACAGGTCGTCCTCACCTATCCTGTTTATGAGATTTTTTTCCTTTTGCTATGTCACAGTCATCGAGCACTGCGGCTATACAACCTCTCGTGCACACTGTGTTCAGACTTTGCATGCCAAGCTTTGTGATCACACTTCGCATACTTATACGGTATCGCATTATTGCCAATGCTATCAATCATTGTTGAAGTGGTTACTCTACTTTTAAGAGAGGAGATCGACAGAGGCTGTATCCAAGCTACGATGGCACTTGATGAAAGTAATAAAATATAACTTAAATGGTGCAGCAGCTGTGTTGACGTGATGCATCTCGATATCCTGCGTGAAATACTCCGTTTGTAAACGAGAAAATCGAACAGGCGCAGTTCCGACAACCCTCCCTTCAAAAAAAATGTTCCTCGAACAACATACTTCGGTACGTCTACAAGGAATCTGTCATCATGAAAATCATTCCGGTAATACTTGTCGATGTAAAGTCTTTTCTTGCAATGGTTAGTAAGCCTATAAATGAAAACGATTGACATCAAATAAGAATAAAAGCTCACACAGTCCTGTTTTCAACATTATGCGTGTCGTTCACTTACGTGTCGCCAGCGGCGATCTGTCTCAACGTCGGCGTCAAAATCTTCAGCGATGGATACTGGCCAAAAATCAGCGTTGCGCATAATTTTAGATCATTCCAGTAGCTTAGTGGATAGTATTCGATTAAGAATTTCCCGAGCATAGATGAAGAAGGACTGAAATGCGTAAAAAAACTATGTACAGACCCACAACAAAACAAAATATCTCCAGACTGAGCAATGAAGGGAGAAACATTGAAACTAGAGTTGTCCTTGAACTGAACGTAATCGATCAAAGTGAACTTGCGGCCGGAATGGAAGATCGATTTTCCGGAATAATTTATGCTTACGGCGATTACAGGAGATGAGTATACAATCCCTCACTTCGAGTGTCTGAATACTTGAAACTTTCATACACTTGGCCGTTTCGTAAAGATAGTTGTTGCCTGGATGATTTGATGTGCCTTTCAAATACCGTGTACACTCCAATCTTCTAGCTGCGATGAACAATTGCAATTTTGAGCAGTGGTGAAAAACATCGAATATCTGCAGAGTGAAAAAGTTTGCTGCTGTAATAAATATGTATCCGGATTCATAATTATAAAATTTGAATTCTTTAAACAGTGTAGATGCTCTTCAGCACTAAAAATGTCAAACCTTCCAGTTCTAAGAAATTTGTTATTATTATGGCAATCCCTCCTTATATCTCATGGTTCCACTCCTGACAGGGTTTACTCACAGCTACTTAAACTTCAGGAGCAGAAGTATGGGACTAAAACTTATATGATGAAGTCTTTTCAAGTCGTTTGACACATTTGATGAACAAGCGGACCCTATATAATGGTCTACAGTGGTAGTAGTAAACAAAGTTGTTCTGGATGAAATGAGTTTCAATGCGCTTTCTTTGCAGTTGGGCACACTTGTTCTGTCAAAAAATATGGTAGGCGGTCAATTTTCAGATAGAGACGATAGAATCGATGCATTGTGCTAGATAGTCCACAATTATGGCATCGCTTCTCATTCTTTGGTCGATACTAATTTCACAAAACAATTACAAACCGACACCTAAGGTAGGCTGCAGACGTGAAAGATAAACTTGTAATTTAAACAAATACATTGACCGAGATCATTGTACATTTTAGTTCATTCAAATTGCTTTACAAAGATACCATTGTGTCTGAGCTTAAAGTGGCACTCAAACTTGGTAACATTTTTAAAACACATATTTTTAATGCAAACGGTCGATATTGACGTAACGACTGCGCGGATCGCGAGATATCGATAAGAACATGTCATTTCCCGAGCGTATTTTTCGCATCCCGAAGTTTTACGATCGTTTCTGATTATGACTCGAAATCCCCCGAAGGTTGGTGCTGATTGACGATATTCTAGGGAATCCATAATAAGTTCGAGCAACGCAATTGATTTACCTCCGACTACGAAGACTTTAATATACAGCATTCTGCCTTCACCTAAGGTAAGTTTTTTTAAAATTTCGAAGTTTTTGTCGTTATCGTTATTCTCAATCAGTTGTATTTAACCAACACCACATGGATATCTGTTTTTTACGTGTAAAATATTAGCTGCCTCTGCATGATGACTACATTTTGTCGTCTGCCAGTGCTGAGACAGCCTGTCGGCAGAAACTAAGTTCCGTTTCGTAAAAAAAAATGTTTCCAATTTGAATATGCAAGAAAATGTACAGTTCAGATTTATATCAATAATATCATCCCCTACCGCGTAAAGGTAGTTTTTGTCATATTCATTTTCAAAATGTCGAATTCCTGTCAATGACTTTTGCCACTGTATTGTATTGCATTGTCGACTCGAGTCGGCTATCGGTGCAGTGTGCTCTTAGCAAGGCCATGGCGTGTTATACTTAGGTGTGCCGACGGCGATTATCCATGGTGTTTCCGTGATGAAATGTTGGTTTTTCTTTCAATTCAAATGTACTCTAAATATTAGACAATTTTCCTGTACAAAGGATTGAGTCACAGACCATCGATGCATCCATTATCAATGGGTCAGAATGCCGAAGCGCTCCCTATAGTTTCCCAGCAGCTATACTAGTCACCTAAGCGAATTGGTGTGGAATCAGCAAACTTTCTTTTTCGTTTTTTTTTGCCGAGTCAGTAACACTCGGCTTTTTCTCACGGAGCATGATCGATCACTACGCGAGTGGTACTATGGCGTACAGCAAGCGTCAGCGTAGATTCGTTCTCCCTAGCACAGGGCAAAATTCTTGATATACAACAATGTGCACAAATATACTGATCCTGTACATTTGTCAAATGCGTTAAGTATACGCGTACGTATATTAATAAAATGAAATACTCCAGTGTACAATTGGTGTGCAAAGATCTGCACTACGTATACTCATGATTTGCATAGATATACGCTACACATATCAATGTATTGGAATGTTCCATATACAAAGATATACGTTACGTTTGCAATTAATATTGTTTTCCATTTGCGTAAATATACATAAATTTACGGAACGCCTATCCAGCATTTTGTCCAGTGTAGCTTAGTCGACAATGGCCCTGTTCCGAACGTTCGATGTTCGGCAGTTGAAATTAGGTCAAGCACTTTTCGAAAACCCACCCACGGAACAGTTTGAAATCTGAAGACTATGAAAGGGACGTTTTATTTAATAGTCAAATTTTGGACTTGGTGTTTTTATTATACATTTACTGAAAATTCTTGTGGCATTGTAACCTTTTTATCTCTTTTTGTGCAATAAATTTAATAAAACAACGATTCTGAAAAACAGGTCCGGTGTTTATGTCAGAAAAAAAGGGGGCAGCTCTTTGTATGGCAACCAAAGAATCATGTATACGGGCGGGTCGACATGTTGAGTGGAGGCTCTAAGCAGGGTCCTCGAACCAGAGTAAAACACATGTCCTATGATAAAAATGCAACAAAGTGGTGAGATGGAATTTTACCAATTATGAAACGGTCTGGTTTAGTCAGGTTTACACTTTGAACGATTTTTACCTTAAATTGCCATATTTGCCTTGCAATTGCACTTTAAAGATCCATAAGCTGTAACTTTGGTCATTTTTTTTATTTTGTTTGTTTCTGTGTATCATCTGCAGTTTCTGGTTTGAATCCCTAAACCATGGAAAATTTCTAATATTTAGCTAATAAATATACCTTATATGAGTATAATCTGCATTATTATTGTTTAAATTATGTATTCAGGTCCGGACTAGAATACATTTATCAACTATAACAATGGTCATTTCACATATACAGGTTGTGCTGGCAAGCAAAACACCGGGCATTAGTCATGATGATCGGATAATAGTAAAATTCTGTAGTTGATACATTGAAACAGAGTAGTGAAATATTAGTCAACAGTTACAGCTAATGTTTCTTAAATAACCTCTATTAAGCTTTGCACATTTCTCAGATCAGAAGGTCATGGCATGATATGGAGAAAAGTCATCGCCATATAAAATCCTTGCACGTTTTGGTTTCTGAAGGATTCGAAATAAACAAGTAAGTTCGTTTGTAAAAAATATTAACTGGTATGAAGGAACTCATCACTGAACACAGAGTCATAAGCTTGCTGTGCCAACATACGCGCCGGAACAATCATGCCAAACCCATCATCGAATATCGGATAGGCTGTTTATACACAATATAAATAGCCGGGAAAGTGGATGCGCGGGTGGAGACACTGCGGTCGGTTGCTCCCCTTCATGACTTTCTTTGGAATTCTTTACACTAACTTTGGCGTACTTTATGGTACTAGTACTGTTTACTCAAGTATAATCATGTCTCCTCGTGACTTTCAGACGATCAATAACGCCAATTCGGCAGTACGGTCATATCTCCGGATCCGTTCGACGTGCAAAAAGCTTTCCGGAATCTGTGCTGCCGATCACAGCGATAAGAAGTGCTTCAAGTTCTATAACATTTATTTAATCCATTCTATTTATTTACACCATTGGAGGGCCACCGATTTACGCATGTGAGCAATATTCATCAGGAATCACATACAGAAAGAAAAAATCACTAAGCTGACCGGAGTCAATCGAAATCTGGTCTGGTTAATGGAACCCGCTGAAAAGCACTCAAAATTATGATCATGAAGGAGTATGCAAATTGTATATTCCTTGGTGACTTACAGAGGAAAATATCTTATATACCATACACTGTCAGACAGATATGACCTAGATGCTACTTATAAAAACGTTAAAAACTTGACAATACTGGCAGGTTGAAACATTTAATAAAACTTTAAATCTTTGAAGTCATCGGCATAATAATGGCAAATGTGGTAAAAAATAACAAAAATTCAGTTTATTCACGCATTTTTAAAATTTAAATTAGAATCTTTACTGTTCAAAATTTTACCTAATTTTTTGTTATTGTAATGTGACAGCATCTTTTTCTTTAAAATATGATTACTCTAATATAACAGAATTCAAAAATCGCTGAATAAAAGTATTGCAAAATTATAATTTTGTCTTGTCATACACCCTCAAGCAAAAAATATTACAAACATAAAATGTTATTAATTTTCAGTATTTTTAGCTTATGTATTAAGTCCAATGTTGAAGTATTTAGTATTCAGCCTATCACCAGAATCTAAGTGTTTTTTACACTTGTATTGCTGTTATTTGCATTTCATATACATCGAAATGTCAATATACCATAAGACTGCTGTATATTAATACTCCCAGGCTGTGTGAATAAATTTTTAAACTAAAATTTTTTCAACAAGATTTAATAAAGATAAAAACTGAACAGATGTTGTGTACTATACAATGTCGAAAAATAACCAAGGCTGATATACAGTCTTATTATGTATTCATTGTAAAATGAAAAATCCAGGTAGCCATATAGGAATAGAAGTAACTGTACAATTACATTCAAGAAAATGCAGTCTTTTTGTGTACTATAGTAAAATTTTTGTGAACAGTGATACTCCTATTGTCGACGTCCCTTTTGGCCATTCTCTATTGACAACTGTAAAGTCTTCTGGTCTTTAATTTGTTGTTCTCCGGCCTGATCTTGTGGACAAGTATGTTTCACTGTCATGAATGTCATATGAACCAAACTTTTCTCAAACTATATCAGAGTCTGAGCTATCTCTGTCACTGATGGTATCCAGTGACAGAAACACTGCCAGTTGGTAGTAGTAGGGCAGTAGCTGTATTTACTTTGATAATTGTGACAATATTTGACAATATATGTTCTGCTCTCTCTCTTTAGCATGTTGAACTGTCCAGGGTTAAGCTTATCAATATAGCCTGTGTTTTGGTATGATTGACAAATGACTTTAGTCTTGACTCCAATTTAATTAACACATAATAGTGTTTACATACACAGGCTTGTTGAAAAACTGAATATTGTGTTTTTCAGCATTCTCTAGGGAGACAACAACAAACATTATTTAATACATTGCAGAAAAATCCTGAAAAAGTATCAATAATTGCCCCGCTATACAAGGCCTACTTGTATTTCTTGTGAAAATTCAATGACATTCATCCATTTTTTTATTTTTCTTAATAGAAGTCATGAAATGCGACAAAATAACTCTAGATTTGGTTTAATAGTTACTTACATAAGAACCATTTGATGACAGAAAAAATATTCATTTTTCATAGACTAACCTACTAAACTATGAAATCTGAAAATTAAAAAAATAGAGAACCGAAATATTTTAAGCCCCCTCATATTAACGATATTTTGTTAGCGACAAGGTTGATAATAACACTTACTGGCTAATAAAAGATAGATATTTTATAAATGGCATGTTACAAAATAATAATTTGCACGTTTCGTATTTGTTTATTTTCGAGTAAACAAAAAACCTGGCGGCGCCCATGAAAGTATTGTATACTTCTGGTTACTGGCATAGTATATTATGAATCTGCGCATCCGTAGTCAGTAAGCCGATTGCGTGACTATTGATATGCTAATTATTGTTTTAAAAGTATCTTCTCTTGAAGTAAACAGTTCTAAACTAATTGAATTCAAGGTCATGAAAGAGACTGACCTTAAATGACATTCAGAATTTTCTGGAGCAATTAAACTCAGGTCATGGGTTTAGAAAATGACCTACATAATAATGTCTTTCAACAGACTGTAAAAGAGATTGCGAGCGAACGAAAGAGGATCGGTGAGAGAGAGAGAGAGAGAGAGAGAGAGAGAGAGAGAGAGAGAGAGAGAGAGAGAGAGAGAGAGAGACAGACAGACAGACAGACAGACAGAGAGAGACAGACAGAGAGACAGAGAGAGACAGACAGACAGACAGACAGACAGAGACAGACACACAGACAGACACACAGACAGAAAGACAGAGACAGAGCGTCAGACAGACAGAGACAGAGAGACAGAGCGCAAAGATAATTTCTGTCGTCTGTTACGGTTTAAGCATAAGAATAAGAAGAAAGTCTGACTTCATTAAAAATATAAGGTTTCTTAATTCATTTGTCGTTTTTTTCTTGACATTTGTTTATAGGGCTAAGAAAGAAGGATGGCTCTGGCCCTCGTCAATATTTTTTTTCCAACTTCGTTTATAAACGTAAGCGGAATCTATGGCGCTGTAGAGTACCTGCTCCGGTATCATTCTTGATAAAAAGCAGAGTTCCATGCGACGCTATAGGGTAGAACGCTAAACATTCACAGGATCAAGGGACCTCCGTTTAATTGGTTAACATATCATGGACGAATGCTCCATTTTCATAGCATATGTCACAATTCAAGTGCTATTGAAGGGGAAATTTACACTGATCTATGCACAACTGCAAGGAAAGTTGACAATTTGACTGACTCAAGTAAAGAAAAAGAAACAAGAATATGAAATTCGCGTGGAAACAATATCGACCAAAAACATTTTTCTATATTTAAGGCCTAATTCTCTTTGCTTTCAGTACATTTACGAGATCCCCTGCGTAGTTTGACTTCCGTAGCATCCACTGTCTAATTGTAACGTTACATAAATACTTTTCCTAATTTTGTTTGCCATCGAGGTCAAAATACCCGAGTTTCCATCGGTTTGTGCTGACGATTTCACACTTTGCCAGGTCACATAGAATCCTGCAATCTCCAAATTCACCTCTAACGTGGAAGCCCAAGTGGAGATGGTTCACTCCGTGAAGATTCCATCGACCAATACAACCGTAATCGCAACTAGTAAGGTCGATAATTCAGACTCTGTGTCTACCTTCGAGACGAGAATGGCTGATGCCGCTAATGACGAACAACATGAGCCGAAGAAGTCCGAAAGCCACAGTGATAATGATGATGATGTTGACGATGATGACAACCAATAATAACAAGGCTTAGATTCAGGGAAGTCTGAAAATTTCAAAATAGAGAAGATATATACAGTCGTCTGAATATACCGAAGGATACCAATAATGCATTCTTTTTTCAACTTCGATGGAACAAAGTTGCTCTTCTGTGCATCTTAATACCACTAACGATGAACTATATCTATTAAAAAAATCAGCCATTAAATATGCAGTACATTACAAGGCACTGCACGATACCAATGTCAACTATAACTTCGCTGTACGTAATGGTTTGATTTTTGGAAATGCATTGTCATGCTAGAGAATGAAGGCGGCAAAAAATAAAAATATCAATTTTCTAGTAAAAAGAGGAAGGCATGACAATACTGTTCAGTTTAATGTGAAAATCGTACAGCAAAAAGACGTAAATGAGCGGCGGAATCAGAGTTGTAAAGAAATCAATAAACGTTTTAAAGACCATAGATTGCATCAAGTAGTTGAGTAGTGTCAAGCAGTGTGCTGTCCTGTTACCACGATGGACTGATCAATAATCATCGCACAAAAGATCCGAGATACTCTATACCTTATGAGCTTATTCAGATCCACGCCTTGTTCTGGTACGAAATACGTCCCTTCACACGTCTTAAGTTACCTTTCAAATTTGGTCTTATTTAGGTAATTTTAAGGAAACACTTTGAAATATAAACATGTATTGTTAATCTATATGTTGAACTTTCCAGCTTTGAACTTCAATTCTTGCGATAAGAACACGCTAAATGTACGGATAACTCCGACATTTTCAGCTCTCGTGTTCACACAAGTGAGACATGTAATGTCGAAGCAATTTCTCCCAGTCTGTGTCTGTTCATAGACAAGGTGGAAAAGGTCTGTCTGTGATTGTCTGTTTGAGTAGTAAAGGGGGCTGTATAGCACTTTTGGGTATGTTAGGGGGGTCTTTTTGAGAAGATATAGAACATTTGGGTAAGTTAGGGGGATCTTTTTTTGGAAAGATATAGACCACTGTCATGGCCGACTTGTACAAGCGTACGTCTCCTTGGTGATGGAAAGACCCACGTCTCCTATATGATGGAAAGACCCCTTAGCCTAGTGAAAATATATAAAGACCACTTTGGAAAGATATAGACCAGTTTGGAATGATATAGACCACTTTTTTGCCTGGGCTTATAGATCACTTTTAAAAAGATATAGATCACTTTATAAAGATATAGATCACTTTTAAAAAGATATAAACCACTTTCGGGTAAGTTAGGGGGTCTTTATGAGAAGATATAGAACATTTGGGTAAGTAAGGGGGTCTTTTTTGGAAAGATATAGACCACTGTCATGGCCGACTGGTACAAACGTACGTCTCCTTGGTGATGGAAAGACCCACGTCTCCTATATGATCGAAAGACCCCTTAGCCTAGTGAAAATAGATATGCACCACTTTGGAAACACATAGAATACTTTGGAAAGATATAGATCACTTTTTTGCCTGGGCTTAAAGATCACTTTTAAAAAGATATAGATCACTTTTAAAAAGATATAGAACACTTTTTGCCCGGGGCTTATATATCACTTTTAAAAAGATAGAGATCACTTTTAAAAAAGATATAGATCACTGTCATGGCCGCCTGGTACAAACGTACGTCTCCTAGGTGATGAAAAGACCCCCTAGCCTAGTGAAAATAGATGGGATCGATCACTCTGTGCAGGAGCCTGCTGTATACAAGTGTTTTTTTTCGCGGAGCAGCACAGCTTCGAGCCGAACAAGAAATGTAGGAATGTGGCACATGGGTTATTTGCTTCAGAAGTTGAAAAACTTGGGACGGTAGCACACTACCTGTCCCTGACTTGATGAACATAAATCCTATGGCTGATTTTGGAGCTTATATTCACAGCAGGGTAGTGATGTACACCGTACGTACGGCAGTCACATTGGATATGAGTGAGTCTTCCCGACTTTGCTGCAAATAACGGGTAACAATTGACATTCTTTGCAGTCAGCATGGACGATAAGAGTGAGAGATAATATGGTAAGTTAATTTGCTATATACTTCATTACTTTTCATTTTCTCTGATCTAATTCATGTATTTTTTGTCCTATGTTGATATTCAGTATCGACCAGATTGGCTTCGTCTATCAAACAAGTGGCCATGGGGAGCGGGCACCGGGGTATGTAAATACACGATTTCAACACTTGTATTGATATATTATCATTCTGCAACATTCGATAAAGGAGTAGGTAGTATGAGAAATGTGAAATTTTGCCTTTAAAATGTAAACTAAAGGAGTGATGCTGTACTGTACCGCACCGTCCAGTATACGCGGCGCTAGCGCAGGCCACTTGGGGCATACAGTGCATGTTGTCCGTAAACACGTTACACTTAGCAACGAATACGAGTTTGAAGGAAGAGGTTGAAAACAGTGTTTAATTTTACAATTTTTGAAGTTTATTGGATCAAATCCATCGTCGGTGCCCTTCACTGATGATGTACCTTGTTTCCTAATTTCAAGTTGTATACCTTCTTTTGTGTTCATTAATCTTAAACCATTTTCATGAAATTCAATATCTTTAACACTAAGCAAGATCGAAAAATAGACAGAATTTGTTCTTCAAATACTCAACTTCATCCATATCAATTTCACACCAATCTTTATCTTCAGCAAAATACCGTCGTGCTTCTGTCCAAAAATGTCTTGGTAACATCTTTTGGGCGTATATCTTATTCACAATACTCTCAATCGTTACAGACACAGATTCAATAGATGGATTAAGGAAAAATTCGCTATCCCGTGTTACTAACTGATCTTTAGTGAAGAGTATTAATATACCTATCATGCTACGACGCAGTACATTAATATTTTCATTGATAATCGTGTCCGATTCTTAAAATGGGATTGTTCTAAAATAAAGTACATCTTCGAGAGAAAACTCCTCCCATTGTTATAATACCTTTCTGTATCTCGAGCAAGGGTTTCCTCCTTAATCGTTTTATAGTCCATCTGAATGTTTTGCAAAGAATACCCATGTACATCAGATGATTTAATTAATTGGTAAGAGGACGCAAGTGTAATTTCTCATTCTCTATGGCTACCTTATGCCACTGGATAGAATACCCCATG
>LD346907.1:23913-47913 GCA_001465055.1 Ptychodera flava | reverse complement strand
CACCCATTTTGTCCAAACTTGGCACAAAGATCAAGCACTATTGCATACATGTCATTGTACTTTGTGACATGTTCCAATATGGCTGCCAGATCGTCATTTTTTTCCAATATTGCTGCCCGATGGTCATTTTTGGATTTTTTCATGTCTTTGAAGCTTAATCATATGCAAATATTCCTTAACCAATGTTGTTGAGACCTGGTACAAAGATAAAGTACTATGGCATACATATGCATGTCTACTAATTTTGTGCTATGATCCATATGGTCAATAGACAGCCATTTGATTTCAATTTTGGTGTGATTTTTTTATGTCTTTGAAACATAAACATAGGTCACTGTCCCTCAATGGACTGATTTTGTTCAAACGTGATACGAAGATAAAATACTATTGCTGCATTCTTGTGCACATTAATTTATTTCATTATATGATCCGAAATGGCTGATGGCTGATTACAACAACATAGCCGATCCCACAGCATTTCGAAAATTCCACCAAACCATGTGTATAGTATGTGCCATCATGACACTAGAGGCAGTGAGGGCATCATTATGTGTGATGTAATCAAAACTTCCTTCAGTGGTCATTACCGGCAGACATGAGTCATTTATTGAACATTCCTCAGATTACTTTATTATGCAAGTCACAGGCCTGATGCAACCGTTGCATCAATGTCATTCCACAGCGACCTAGACCACAACTACCTAGACACAAAGGATTATAACAAAATGGACAAGCGGGGACTGTGTCATCAACGATGACTTGTTCAAATTGAGGGGCCACCTATTGATGAATTTAATTTTTCAAATGCCTATTCTGCATGGATGGTAAAGAAAGATCGCAGGGTCTTAAGTTGTTCATATCAGAGGAGAATACATCATAAAGTGGAAAGTTCAAGCAGTAACCTGCAAACTTTAATTGGGAAATTACAAGTCAGTGTACATAGCATTTCACATGTTGTATTAGATGAAGATCCTCTTGACCTGAGTGCAATGTCCAAAAAGCAGACTTGACAGATTGTTGTGATGTTTAGTATTAGCACTGATATTCTGTTGTATGACAAGATGTCCATATTGTGACACGTCATGTCATTGTGACACGTTATGAGAATGAAAAGTCAACTAAACTGAATTGTTTGTTAAAAATCAAAAATGTGTCAGACATAAGCTTCTCAAGGATAAATAAATACCTTTGAAATGTTTGGTTATCATTACTCTATGCGTGTAATTATATGACCTTTGACCCCACCCCTCAAAAAATCTGGCTACTTGAGTTCACACTGGATTAGCCAGAAAGGCTAATCAGCTTGAGTAGCCAGAGCAAACCCTGCATATGCTGAGTGAAACATCCAAAAGTCGTAGTCATTGTCATTGGGACTATCAAAATTTGCATACAACCTAGCCTCTAAGTATGAAATTGGTCTCCTATAGGTCACCAAATGTTTGGGTGTCACTGTTGTTTAGTATACCATTTTTCCATATAAAGGATGAACAAAGTCATTCATTAACAGATTTCTTGATATTACTAACATTCATATGAAATGTTTTTCATTTCAGCTTCATTTTGTCAATAGTTCGTATGCTAATACATATGAAGAGGTTGAGTTCAAAGATTCTACAAATCCAGTTCTTCCTGATTTGAAGTTTGATATTGATGAACAACATTTCTACAGATTTACAATACAGAGTGTAAGTATATTGATGCAATTATGAATGATAAAAGTGGATTTAACTAAATTTGAATTTGGGACATCTTAGTTGCAGCTCTTTTTAGCTCACATTTGGTTATACCAATGTGAGTTTATCGTATAGGCAGAAGTCGATGGCGTCTGTATGTATGTGTGTATGTATGTATGTATGTATGTATGTATGTATGTATGTATGTATGTATGTATGTACAGTATGTCCGTCAACATCAAAAACACGCAAACCACTGCACGTTTCAGCTTGGTATTTGGTGTGTTGATGCATCCTGGACTATAGATGGGATTTTGTTCAAATGAAGTCTGCATTGCCAAAATTATGCAAATGAGCTTACAATATGTGAAAATGGTTAAGCATTAATAACTCAAGAACCGCTCTCTTGATTGCTTTGAAAATGTGTGTGCAAGTACCTTAGGTGAACCTTATACAGTTTTATAAATATTGTGATAATATCCTTAATTTTGTATTATTGCTGAATTTTTTGGTGATTTTTCTCATTTTCAGTAAAAATTCTTCTTCTCTGAATCGCCAGCCCAATCGCTCTCAAATTTAGGTTGTCTCTTTGCAAGGGTGTTACTCTTCTAATTTGTTGAAATTATGACAAAATTGGGAAAATTACTATTTTTAGCAATTTTGTCATTTTTGGTCAAA
This sequence comes from Ptychodera flava, assembly GCA_001465055.1. Taxonomy (NCBI): domain Eukaryota; kingdom Metazoa; phylum Hemichordata; class Enteropneusta; family Ptychoderidae; genus Ptychodera; species Ptychodera flava. The sequence goes on along the minus strand of LD346907.1, from coordinate 45,562 downwards.
AAATCTTAAACAGTATTTCCTTTTTAAAACCCCTGGACAGACAGCCTTCATATTTGGTACACAGACGTACAGAGATGACAATAGTTACATATGCTGAAATTGTCCTGAAATATACAAATTTGTATTTTTAAGACAATATTGTCATTTTTGGTCAAGAAAACTTTATCTCAAAATTACTTGTTTGATAGCTTTGTAATTTGGTATAAAGTCCCTTGTTTGATAGCTTTGTAATTTGGTATGAAGTCCCGAAAGATGTTATTAGATAAATTTTCTGCTCAAAGTGTTGGGAAACCCCAAAATTTGTATATTTCAGGTAATTTTCTCAGTTTGTGACCTTAAAGGACCTACACCAATCCTGGATATGTTGTGAGACAATTTTGAAGGCTGTGAACATAATTTTGTCATGTTTGGTATTATTCTGTAGGAAAATTTCATCCAGAAAACAAAGCTAAGGTGATTTTTTTCATTTTGGACCAACTTTTGCAACTTTTCTATGTAAGACATACAAGAACCGATGAGAAATTTGGATCCAGGATAATTCCAGATGTTGTAATCACCGCCCACAGTGGAAGGCATTTCACTATCTGTTACCTTAAGTGCTGTTTACATTAGAATGATAACACTCATGGCATTAATTAAAAAATCCTCAAGGTTGTAAATGTACTTCCTGTCATTTGGTCTTATGTAATACCAAGGGGCGGAACATTTGATATTCAGGAGGGGGTAGGGTCTAGAAGATTGATGATGTAGCATAACTTTTTTACCAGATCCCTTGTGCAATTTTTGCCCACTCCCACCTTTTCTTTTTATCAAGCCTTCTCTGTTTTTTGTTGTTGACATGTGCTTATGTATTTAGGATCTGCTTCTCCCATTGCTATAGAAATTGATATGCATGTTCCTAAAGATGACCTCAAGTACCTAGGTTGGAGACCTTATTTGCTTTTGTCATTCTTGTTTTTCCTGGTTTAAATTTTTCTCGAATGGACCAATTCAAACCGAATGTGAGCACATAGTGTCCTTGACGGTATTTTTTCTATATAGTATAATCCAGATTAGGAACTGGTTTGAAAATTACCAGGTGGCTGAAATGAGCAAGTTGTATTTAATTGAAACATTGAATGTTGATTGACCTATGATTGCTTATAAGTTGAAAGAAATTTTTGTAATATATGTTTTTAGTTCTGCTGTCAGTAACACAGAGCTTATCAGGCTGATTATCCATCATCATCATCCCCGTCCATCTGTCTGTCCATCTGTCAACATTTGGCGGCTTGTCTGAAATTGCTGGTCTTATCGCTTAAAAATTTGGCATACACCTTTCTTAGGGCATCCTTTGTGAAATGTGCATATTTGTATTTTAGCTGACAATTTGTATATGTATATACACAAAAAAGAGCTTATGTGGTAGGTCAGCAGTGTCTGTATGTCTGTATGTATGTTAGTATGTGCAGTTGTATGTCCATCCACATCAAAATCTCAAAAACGGCAGCACCTACCATCTTAGTATTTAGCGTACAGGTGCACCCAGGGGTGGAGGTATGAATTTCTTGAAAAGGAACATGTCAGTGTAAAAAATATGCAATGAGGTAGAAAAAGAGAAAATCCAGCTAATTGCAAAAATTCTGTAACCACAGGTCAGATTATGTTGAAACTAGTATGCAGGTTGTTTATGGTGACTTTAGTTAGATTTGTGCAAATTGTGGTGAAATTTTGATAGTTGTATTTTTGGGACAGTTTTAGTTCACATTTGGCATATATATATATATATATATATATATATATATATATATATATATATATATATATATATATATATATATATATATATATTTTTATACACAAAAGAAAGCTTATATGGTTGGTTGGCAACGTCTGTGGTGGTATGTCTGTATGTTAGTATGTGCACATGTATGTCCATCCTAGTCAAAAAACTCACAAACCACAGTACCTTCCATCTTGGTATTTTTGATGTATAGGTGCACCCAGCTGTGGAAATGTGTATTTGTTCAAATGAACATGTCAGTGTCAAACATATGCAAATGAGGTAAAAAAAGGGACAATCCAGCAAATTGCTCAAACTCTGTAAGTACAGACAAGATTTGGTTGAAACTTGGTATACAGATTCTTAAAGGTGACTTTAGTTAAATTTGTTGAAATTGTTGTGAAATTTTGATAGTTGTAATTTTTGGGCAATTTTTCTTGTGTTTCGTCAAAAAGACTCCCCTTCTGAAAGCCCATGTTTCATTGCCTTAAAACCTGGTATGCATGATCTGAGATTTAGCTCTGTCAGATTTGTTCACAGTATGGTGAAATTTTCATATTTGAATTTTTGGGCTATTTTTCCAAATATTTTGGTCAAAAAATCATTTTCTCTGAAAGTTCACATTGGATTGCAATTGTAACTTTATACTCTTGATCGTAGGGTGTCTTCTGTCGGATTTCTTAAAGTTGTGGTGAAATTTTCCTATTGCATTTTGGGGCAATTTTTTGCATTTTTGGTCAATAAATCCTTTTCTCTGAATTAACTATTCTAATTGCTTTGAAATTTAGTATGCATGTACTTAAAGGCAACAATAGTTGAGTGTCGTCAAATTGTTTTGAAATTTTCATATTTGTATTTTCGTGCAATTTTTCCCATTTTTGGTCAAAAAATCTTTTTCTCTGTAATCGCTGGTCCAATTGCTTTTAAACTTGGTATGCATGTTTAAGGGGTGAACTTAATTAAAGTATACCCAAGGGGTGAACTTAGTTAAAGTATACTCACCCTGGCCTTCAAATTGAACCAAATTTGAGCCAAGTGTCAGTCAGATACAATGTTCTGCCAAAGTTTTCAGTCTCTGCGGACAAAGTCCGGCGGGGACTTATAGATTGGGTCCCGTCAGTGCGTTTGTCGGTCCGTCCGTCCTTCCGTCCGTCATCAACAGTTTCTCAGACACTGCTTAATCAATTTTGTTAAAACTTGGCACAAATTTAAGGCATAGCACTATGACCTACAGATGAACATCGATTTATTTTGCGATACGATTCAATATGGCCGCAAGGTGGCCATTTTGTTGCGATTTTTCATGTCTTTGGACAATAACTCAGACATCCTTGAACAGGTTGTGTTCAAACTTGGCACAAAGGCATAACACTATGGCCTACATATGCATGTCAAATTATTTTGCGATACAATCCAATATGGCCGCGAGGCAACCATTTTGTTTGCGATTTTTCATGTCTTTGAACCATAACTCAAACATCCTTGAACTGATTTTGTTCAAACTTGGCACAAAGGCAAAGCACTATGGCATACATATGCATGTATCAATTAACCTTGCGATAGGATCCAATATGGCTGCAGAACTGCCATTTTGTTGGAATTTTGCTTGTCTTTGAAGCGTAATTCAAAGGTCATTACACCCATTTTGTCCAAACTTGGCACAAAGATCAAGCACTATGGCATACATGTACATGTCAGTTTACTTTGTGACATGTTCCAATATGGCTGCGAGATTGTCATTTATTTCCAATATCGCTGCCAGATGGTCATTTTTGGATTTTTTAATGTCTTTGAGGCTTAATCATATGCAAATATTCCTTAACCAATGTTGTTGAGACTTGGTACAAAGATAAAGTACTATGGCATACATATGCATGTCTACTAATTTTGTGCTATGAGCCATATGGTCAATAGACAGCCATTTGATTTCAATTTTGGTGTGATTTTTTTAGCTCACATTTGGTATACCAATGTGAGGTAATCGTATAAGCTGAATCAGTTCATTTGCATCCCATTTGCATGTCTGTATGTATGTATGTATGTATGTATGTATGTATGTATGTATGTATGTATGTATGTATGTATGTATTTGACTTGATCAAAATTAACCAAACTTGGTATGTATATTAAAGATACTATGATTTAACATTATTGAAAGTCATTAAGCATTTTAATTTCAGCCAATTCCCAATTTGCATATTCATGAACTTTGTTAATTAGGAATATATATTTGAAATGACTGGACCAAAGTTGATGAAATTGTATACATGTATTGAAGCCACTATGATACAACATTTTTTGAAAGTCATTAAACATTTTTACTTCAGCCAATTCCGAATTTGCATATTTAATGAACTTTCCCAATTAGGGATATATATCTGAATTAACTTGATTGTAGTTGTTGAAACTTACTATATACATCAAAGATACTGTGATATAACATTATTGAAAGTCAAAAGACATTTTTACTTCAGCCAAAACCTAATTTAAATATTAAATGAATTTTCATAATTAGGTATATTTATCTTAATGAACTTGATTTACTTAATGGACTTGATCAAAATTGATGAAACTTACTATGTATATTAAAGACTCTATAATTCAATATTATTGAAAGTCATCAAGCATTTTCTCTTCAGCCAATTCCTAATTTGCATATTTAATGAACTTTCCTAATTAGAGATATATGTCTGAATTGACTTGACCAAAGTTGACAAAATTTGCTACACATATTGCAGATACCATGATACAACATTACTGACAATCACTAAGCATTTTTACTAAAGCCACTTCCTAATTTACATATTTAATTAACTTTGCTTATTAGGGATATATACCGGGATTTACTTGATCAAAGTTGGCAAAACATGCTATGTACATTGATGATTATACCAGGTACTAGATCAAAACAATATCGAAAGTCATTTCACATTTTCATGTCAGCTTATTTATAATTTGCATATCTAATGAGCTTTCACAGCTCGGCATATATGGCTTGAAGGACTTGGCCAAGGGTAATTACACTTGCTATATAAAGTGGTGATACAATAAGAGCAGTATAAATTACTTTAATATTTTTATTTCAGCTAATTACATATTTGTATACTTCATGACCTTTAAGAATTAATCGGCGGTGATTATTGTTCATTATGGTGATCATAATAATTTCAATGAAGTTGCAAACATGTGGCAAAGGTTCAAATTTACACATAACTTCAATATATAATGAAACATGTGAGCATTTACAGTTCATATCTGGTTATATTTAGGTTCCCAGCTATGTCTGTAGTCAGTTTTTGCTCAAATTATAGTGAAATTTGCATATATTTTTGCACAATTTTCTGTTGCTTGTCAAAAAATCATCTTCTTTTGAATTTGCTAGTACAATTTATTTTAAAGTTGATATTGAACTCCCTTGAGCTTACTGTAATCAGGTTTGTTCATATTGTGATTAAATTTGCAAATTTGCATTTTCAGGGCAATTTTTAGCTCACATTAGGAATACCAATGTTAGGTTATCATATAAGCTGAAGTTGGTGACGTCTGTATATATGTATTTGTATGTATGTATGTATGTATTGATGTGTGTGTTTGTGTATACGTATAGTATGTCCATCAACATCACAAACTTGTGAACTTTTTAGTTTGGTAGTTTGTGCATGGATGTACCGGTATCCTGGGCTACAGATGGGATTTTGTTCAAATGAAGTTTGCACTGCTTAAATTATGCAAATGAGCTTACAAATGTGAAAATGGTCAAGAATTAAAAATTCAAAAATCGCTTTATTGATTTCTTTGATTATTCATGTGCAACTACCTTAGGTGAACCTTATACAATTTTATGAATATTGTGAAGATAACTTGAATTTTATATTTTTGGTGAATTTTTAGCTCCCATATATGCATATGTATAAATGCAAAGGGGATGTATTCTTATAAGATGGCAAAATGGCGTCTGTTTATGTATATATGTATGTCTGTTAGTCCATCCAGATCAAAAACTCCTAGACCGCAACACGTGCACCTGAGGGTGGAGATGTGAATTTGTTGAAATGAACATGTCAGTGCCAAAATATGCAAATGTGGGGAAAAAAGGTAAAATCCTGCAAGTTGCTAAAACTCAGTAAGCATCGGTCAGATTTGGTTGAAACGTAGTATGCAGATTCCTTTAGGTATTCTAAATTATTTGGTGTGAAATTTGCATGTTTGTATTTTTTGCTCACGTGGCACATGGTTTAGCCATGTCTGTTTGTGTGTGTCTGTATACCTGATATCTGAAGAACTGCTGAAGGGAAGTCTAGTCTTGTTCCCTGCCCCCTTTCTACCGCTGGCTGTGCTACTCATGAAAAGACTCAGGTATGCGGCAGCCATTTTGCCCAGATTTTGGGCAAAATGGCGGATGCGAGTGGCACATGATGTCAGGCATGAATGTTCGAAATGACTGCACCCTTGTGACAGTAACTCGGCAACAAAGGAGGGAGGGCAGTTACATGAACATTACACAAGTCTTCAAAAATCAATCTGTTTCATTATGCAAAATGTCGTACGAGGTGATTTATTTGTGAAAGAGCGTACTTCATCCGAATGACAGAATCGAGTCAGTTTTTTGTTTGTTTTTGAAATTTGAAACAACATATAACACTACAGCTGACACAGTAGACACAGATGCTCCCCTTAGCCAATCAACATGTTCCATTGTGTCGTCCAATCAGTGCCATGAATAGAATGGCGCATACCTGACCCTTTTCGTAGAAAGGCGACAGGGAACCAGACTAAAGGGAAGTCAACCAAATTTGGTACACAGCTTCAAGATTTAAATGGCAAGAACTGAAAAGGTTTTGGTGGATGTGGCTTTGATTTTAATGAAGATATGAAAGGTTCAATTTTTTTGTTACATGGTTGTCTATGAGAGAGCTTTCGCTAACGCCACGTATGACAAGTGGAAACGATCGATTGACGAGATCGACTGTTTGAGGGCACTGTGAAATGAGATATAGTGGAGGTTGGCTATAGCTGGATAGCTCTGGTTTCAACCTCATATTATTGAACGTTAAAAATATGAGTATTTTATGACTCATTCGACTCACTATTCAAGATAAAATATCGTTTAGCAAATTAGCTTTACCCTTGATGATTGATCGTTTCTCTCGCTGCTTGATCGCCAGAAATAACTACATATGTTCTCCACCAAATCTTATTAGCCTTATGGCATTATACAGTTCATTCAATTGACTTCGTAAATCTGAGATTGCAACTACGTAAACGTCCGTATTCCATTATAAATCCTTATCGTGGCATAAATTGTTGACTTTCAAGAAATTTGAAACAATTAAAAATTACCTCCAAAGTCGTCGCCGGCTGCTTGAAATGGTAAGGTGAACTGGTTTATATGCAATAGACAAATCACAGGATCCGACATTTGAAGATAATGGAAATAAACCAATCACATTGCGCGACACGTCAATGTCAATGGACTTGGTTGGACAATCGCATTATCAGACTCTGAGTGAAGCTTTCGTATGCGGAAGTAAGATAGCGAGGCGAGTTCACGTTATAGATTCACCCTTAATTAAAGCGCAGATCACATTTTCAGATGTAACTTTTTATAATTCTGTGTAAAAGCCGATCATAAAGGGTATGTAAAAGGAAGGATCGGTGTTTGATTTCAACCGGCAATCTTTCTGTTTTCTATGTAAACGCCAATAATAAGGATGAAAGAAGGGATATCGATATATGTTTTCAACCGACAATCTGGGCCCTACTAATTACTGTCCATCAGTGCCCGTCACTGTCCGTCACTGCCTGTCAGGAAATTAGCCTTCCAATTACTGTAATTAGTCGATATTTGAATACCAAAGACCACTACTCTTTGTAAAAAAGAACGAAATAATATTCCCAGAATTAGAACGAGGAGCAATGCTAATCATGTGGTCGTACATGCATCACCACTGGCCATACTGATACTGCCCGTCTGTCGACGTCCGACCGCTGCCCGTCACTGCCATCAGGAAATTTACCTTCCAATGACTGTAATCAGTTGATATCTCATATCAAAAATGCTACTTACTATAGAATCAAACGAAATTGTCGTCCCAGACCCCAACAACGTTGCTTTGCGAATGAAACTTGCTATGTACATTAAAGATAGTATGATACAACAGTATTGAAAGTCATTTCGCATTTTCATGTCTGCTAATGCATAATTTGCATAGCTGATTAGCTTTCACAGTTTGGCATATATAGCTTGAAGGACTTGACCAAAGGCAATTACACATGCTATATTAAGTGGTAGTACAATGACAGTACTCAAAAATATTAATTATTTTTATTTCAGCTAATTACATATTTGAATACTTAATGACCTTAAGCATTGATCTGTGGTGAATTTTGTTCATTATGTTGATCATAACACTTGAAATGAAGTAACAAACATGTAGCAAAGGTTCAAATTTGCACATAAATGTAATATATAATGAAACACGTGAGCACTTTCAGTTCAAGTCTGGTTATGGTATTTTTTTCCGTTTTTAGTCAAAAATTCTTGTTCTCTGAAATCCCTCATCTGATCACTGTGAAAGTTAATATTCATGTTCCTCAGGATGACCTCAGTCAAGCTTGTAAAAATTGTATTGATATTGTCATATTTGTAATTTTGGGGCAATTTTCTCAATTTTCGGTTAAAATTTTTTTTATCCAAAACCTTCTGATCTGGTAGCTTTGATATTTGGTATACAGGTATCTAAGATTTATCTCAATATAATGCATTGAAGTTAGGTTGAAACTGGCAATTTTTCGTATTTGTTTGGGCAATTTTTGCTTTTTTTGGTCAAGAAATTTTTTTCTTAAAGCTACTGATCTGGTAGCTTTGATATTTAGTGTACAGGTTCCTAGGGTTTATGTTAAAGTGGCACTCACACTTGGTAACATTTTTAAAGCACATTTTTTTAATGCCAACGGTCGATATTTGACAAGGCAACGGCGCGCGGATCCCGAGATATCGATAAAAACATGTCTTCAAAAAAGTAAAAGTTTGAATTCCGGTGGCCCACCTAAATTCAGCTTCCGAACATCGAACGTTCGGCACTGGGGCCATTGTCAACTAAGCTATGGAGTACGAGTCTACGCTGACACTGCTCTACGCCACAGTACCACTGGTGTCGGTGGTCGGTCATGGCCTGTGGGAGAAAGCTGAGTCTTACTGATTTGGCGTATAAACGAAAAACAATTTTTGCTGATTCCACCAGAATTGGCAAAGGCGACTAGCACAGTTACGTGCGGTTGATACATAGCGGCCGAGGTAAAGGCATAATGCTGTATATAAAGTCTTTGCAGTGGGAAGTAAATTAATTGCGTCGTTCGACCTTATTGTAGACTCCCTAGAATATCGTCAATCAGCACAACAACAAACCTTAGGGGGATTTCGAGTCAAAATTAGAACGATCGTAAAACTTTGGGATGTGAAAAATACGCTCGGGAAATGACATGTTTTTATCAATATCTCGCGATCCGCGCGCAGTCGCCAAATATCAACCGTGTGCATAAAAAAAATGTATTTTAAAAATGTTACAAAGTGGGAGTGCCTCTTTAATAAGATATTTTGAAATTAGTATTAAATCTGCAATTTTGTATTTTGATGGCAATTTTTCTAATTTTTGGTCAAAAAATTTGTTTCTCAAAATTTACCCATCTGATTGCTTTGATATTTAGTAAACAGGTTCCTAGAGTTTGATATATTGAAATTAGGTTGAAATCTGGGACTTTGAATTTTGGGGCAACTTTGCGAAACTGTCAATTTTACATGGATATCTTTCATTTTTAGCTCACGTGTGTAAACACATGGGCTAATGTCATAGCGATGTCTGTCTGTCTGTCCATGTGTGTGTGTGTGTGTGTGTGTGTATGTGTGTGTCTGTTTACACGATAACTCAAATACGCCTGAACAGATTCAAGTCAGATTTGGTACACAGTTACCATATGCTACTTGCAAGAACTAATGAGATTTTTTTAGTGTTGCTTGCATATTAATGAAGTTATGCAATATCGTTTTTTTCCGTACAATGGTTTCCCTATGGAGACGGTAATGACAATGCAGATATATATCAAGAAATACTGCGCAAAATTTCATGGAATTATTCACAGATGACAATCTAAGAACATTATGATGATACTGTGAGTGTCATGTCAATTATCTTCACATTTGCATATTTAATGAACTTTTGTTATTAGTGAGATAACTGTGAAATTCCTGCACCAAACTTGATGATACTTGCAACAAATATTGATCTGATATATATCTAATTATACTTAGAAGCATTAGGCAGTGTCAAGTTAATAAATAGCTCATTTGCATATTTTATGAAGGTTTGTAATTAGTCATATAGCTCTGATATAACTTCACCAAATGTGATGAAATCTGCTGCAGATACTGATCCGACTGATATGTAACTGTAGTGTAAAGCATTTAGTAATGAGAAATTAATTAAGGGTTCATTTGCATATCTAATGAACCTTATAATTAGGTATATAACTCTGAAATTATGGCACCCGAGTCAGTGAAATTGGGTACAGATATTGTTTTGATAAATATCTAATTGTACTGAGAAGCATTTGGCAGTGTCAAGTTAACAAATAGGTCATTTGCATATTTTATGAAGTTTTGTAATTAGTGATATAACTCCAAAATAACTGCACCAAATGTGATGAAATCTGCTGCAGATACTGATCCGACAAATATCTAATCGTGGTGTAGAGCATTAAGTTGTGTGAAGTTAATTAAGGGTTCATTTGCATATTGAATGAACTTTGTAATGAGTGATATTACTCCAAAATTACAGCGTTAAATTTGATAAAACTGGCTGCAGATGTTGATCTGATAAATATCCAATTGTACTGAGAAGCATTGAGCAGTGTCAAGTTAATAATTTTTAGCTACTATAGACTATAGTCTATAGAAGCTATTGGGATGGGTATCCGTCCGGCATCCGTTGTCAGTCTGTATGTATGTATGTATGTATGTATGTATGTATGTATGTATGTATGTATCAGGGCTCCCTCTAGCCGAAGTAAACTTTTAGCCACTTGATTAGCCAATCTCAAAAACAGTTAGCCATTTTCAGTGATCATTAGTCAGTCTGTCAGTAAGTCAGTCTAGTCGGTTATGCAGGCTGAAATATTAAAGACGCACAATTTGAATATACCCTCACTGGGATATTTATTCAACTACAGTCCTAAATGCTACTCAAAAATCACTGTACACTTACAACCGCGGCAAAGCAAGTGCATAGATAACTGATTGTAATACAAACAGAAACTACAATAGCAACAAGTACTGGACAAGAAGAAGAAGCGGCATCTTTATTTTACTGATAAAGAGCTAATAAACCACGGGGTGCTTGGTTTAGATATGAGAAGTCTCCTTGCCATTAACGTAAATATAAGAAATCAACTTGGCATGGACTTCCTGAAGACAGTACCATTTAACGCCACCCTGCTGAGATTTCTTACTGACAGCGACAAAGTATAGATAAACAAGGCGAAGTTAGACTACATATTAATTACTATTAGTGTTTGTATTACAATCAGTTACCTATGCACTCGCTTTGCCGCGGTTGTATCTTGTTGGGTATCACCAAACTTTGATAACACCCCAGTTAGCTTTGATACTACTGTCTCTATCATGATTTCAACATCCTCCTGGGAATATTTCAACTCCTCCCCAACTGCATTAGTTTTTGCAGTTTCAGATACCTTGGGTTGCACAACATCTGTACATTTACTTTTTACAGTTTCAATAAATTTAGGGCTTAGAACTTTTCTGTCTTTTCTTGAACACCACAATTTAAAACCCTCATCAAAATCAAAATCTGTGAGAGGTGGTCCCTAAATTTTTATCATCATAAGATTGTTGACATTGTCAGTATGCGGTGCATTCCTCAGTGCTGTTTTTATTATGTTGTACCTTGAGAAACCACGTTCAACAGTCACAGATGTTACAGGGCAGGTAAGGCAAATAGTAGCTAATATACACAGGTTAGGATAGGCTTGATCATGCGTTTTTAAACCCCATTCCCAGAATTCTGTGAACTCCTGATTTCTATACTTACTCATGACGTGTTTGAAAAGGGACCACCCATTGATGAGTTTTGCTTTATTTAGTGGTGGATTTACAGTATTTCCATCACCATCAGTTTTATCTGTCCAAAAAAATTCTCCCAACTTTGAAATCTCAACATCACCATACTTTGCAATCTGATCAGCCTCTGTTGGTAGTTTAGATGGTACCAGAGTATCAAAAGCTGAGCTGATTTCATCATCATTTTCAACAAATCTACTGGCTAGATTATCAGATAGGAAAGTCAAAAATTTCTCACTACTTTTAGCAAAATTCTCCCGCTGTTTCTTATTGGCTGGAATTGTGTGACCAATTTCGAGCTCTGTTTCATACTCCCTAACACTGTCTAGAAACTGCTGGAAATTGCTACCATTTCTGGATTTTAACTCATCTACTGCCTTTTTACATGCAGTTATGTAATCAGACACTTCTGAAAAAGTGAGGTTGTTAGCCTGCAGAGACAGGCATGTTGTGTGCATTACTGAAAGCACATCCTGGAGGAAAAACGACATGGCAATAAAGTCATATCTTGCTATGTTTTTCAGCAGTCCTGATACATGGGCATTGTTTTTATTTTATTCAACATCGTCTTTTAGGGCTGAGATTAAAGAGTCTAATGTTCTACAAACAGCACAGGGAATTGAGCAATCTTGTTGTTGTTGTTGTTGTTGTTGTTGATGATGGTGATGATGATGATGACGATAATAAAAAATATTAAAAAACAATGTGTCATTCCTTGCCGTTGTTTGTCGATGTTGTGGATAATTGTAAAAGAAAACTGTAATCGTGACCAAAAAACGACGTAGGTCGCCCAACGTCACTCCCGTCCTATTAGGTTGTATAATAGGACGGGAGTGACGTTGTACATCACAGAGCACTGTAACAGATTTCACTTTCGTTTTGGGAAGGTCTTCTTTTGCGATGAAGTAAACATTTCGCATGGTAGTGATAACAGCGTCTTTCACTGCATTGTATGCTGTGGCAGCAGCTCGTGGCATCTCTTCATTTCTCGCACTACTTCTTGCCGACCCAGCAAATCTGTGTTCCGCACTCCGTTCTTGTTTTACAATATCGTCTGCTTTAGGGGTGCTAGTTTTTTTCCCTGTTGTGAATACATTAGTTCTCCCAGACTTGATACACCAATCGCACATGAAAAGCTGTTTCTCAAATCGCAACCAGCTAAATCGACGGAACCATTCGGGCTTGATCTTGCGACGTACCGTTGGCGTTGCGATCTTTCTGTCACTAACTTCATCATCCCGTTGTTCGCTGTGTTCACCTTTTGATTTTTTCTGGTCGGCAGTGCCCCAAAAGTCAGTCAAAGTTCACTTCGCTAAATTTGAGGCCATAATAGTGTGTAGTACTCAATTCAAATGCTGATGAATTATCGAATAGGGTGGGATTGGGTTTACCCGGGTCTGTGTGCATGCCACAACTAAGGTCAGAGAAAGTGTAAGTACAAAGACACGTGGTGTCGGAGAGTCCCGAACTCCGAACTCTGACCCGACCGCCTTTCGGAAAACATCGGATAATGTATTTCTATTACCATGATTACCGTTCCGGGCAACTATTTGATTCTTCGGGCTCAATCGTCTTTATTCGGGCATCAAGTTCACATGAATTGTATACATGCATTGCATGCATATGCGCATGATCGCGGCGGAACATTATTTTTATCGCTGCAGGCATCGATCTTGCAGTGTGAAAGGCCGATGATGCGATGTCTACAGCGGGTATATCAGGGTTTTTTTTGTGATCGAAAAAAAATGCGTTTCGCCTAGGGTTTCGCCAAATGATAAAATTTTTAGCCAGGTAGAATTTTTGATCGCATTTGGCGAATTGGCGAATAGGTAGCGGGAGCCCTGTGTATGTATGTATGTATGTATGTATGTATGTCCGTTTGTGAGGCGTCCGTCCACTCAAATATCTTGAGAACCGCAGTACTTACTGATTTGATATTTGTTGTGTAGATGAAAAATATGATTTTGAGAAACTGTTTTTTTGAATTTTTTGATATTGTTGAAAAGAGGCAAATTAACATCAAAAAAGGCGTTTTTGGTAAAAAATCTTCTTCTTCATAACTGCTGGTCAGACAGCTTTGTTATTTGGTATACAGGTCCCTAATGATAACCCAACTTAGATTTGTTAAAATTGTGATGAAATATGCAAATGTGTATTTTTAATATCTTTCTTTCATGAATATGACTTTGTTTGTGTACCGTCTACTTACTGTCTGTTCTGTGCTGTTTTGTGTCTATGTTTACAACTATTGTCTTACAAATTTTGACCTAGTGTTATTGGATTATGGATTGGTATGATTGCGATTATTTTAATGAATTTTTTTGTCATTTTTGGTCAAAATTGGACTTGTATGTAATTCTTGTACTGTATAAACCCTATCAATTCACCCAGAAAAAAAAAATTAATATGATTTTAAATAATTGAATTAATTAGGAAATCATCAAAGCCAAAAGAATTTTAGTGTAGAATTATCAGAAAGTTCAACTTTTTTTGACAGTTCATAGTGAAATGCTTACCATCTTGGAGGATTAAAACACGTAAAGGCAACTTTCCTGAGTCCCAACTTTGACATATTCTGAACCGTCATTTATTGTGCCCTGTATGTTATCTAATAGTTTGTCATGATAGGGTGGTCAAATAAATGGGGATAGAGAAAGTTCTAATTTCAATTTATGGTTGACTTGGTAGGGATGAAATAAAATTACTTTTTGAGGAAAAAAATAGAGTGGTCAATTGAAAGAGTGGTCAAAGTGATAGGGTTTTTATGGTAAAGCTGGGCTGGAAGATTCCTCGTGCTATTTATAGCAATTATGCAATCTGTGTAAACAGTGCAATGAAAGTGTAACATGATTCCCCATCATGCTTTTGATGACCTTGAACTTCTTAAGTTTCAAACATTTGTCTCTTCTGTGTGCTTTCTCTGATTACCTACAGGCTCAACTTATTCAACAGAACTTATTTGCAATGTTAATTTGAGAGTTAAAATGTGCTTGGTTAATACGATGAAATACAGATAAAGATAACCAGCTGAAGATTCTTTATAACCTGACAGATATGCTGTTTTTTATGACGTAAATCTTGATAAGCAGGTCTTGTTTACTTCAATTAGATTGTAATTAACTCTCGTTTATTGGCTACTATAGACTAATAATAGTCTGTATGTCTGTATGTATGTATGTACCGGTATGTATGTATATATGTACATGTATGTACATTTGTGAGGCGTCCGTCCATTCAGATATCTTGAGAACCGCAGTACTCACTGGTTTGATATTTGTTGTATAGATAAAATATATGATTTTGAGAAACTATTTTTACTACTTTTTTGATATTGTTGAAAATATGCAAATTAGTGCCAAAAAAGGCGTTTTTTGTAAAAAATCTTCTTCATAACCACTGGACAGACAGCTTTGTTATTTGGTATACAGGTCCCTAGGGATAACCCAACTTAGAACAGTTGAAATTATGATGAAATATGCAAATCTGTTTTTTTTAACGAATTTTTTTCCATTTTTGGTCAGGCCATCCTGAAATGAGCTATCAAAGATATCCACCTTCTTCATCAATACATGTGTCACAAAAGGTTATTTGCTACATAACACAGCAGAGCTCTGTCAACTGTTGGGTCGCTTGTATTTTCAAAACCGCTGGTCAGATAGCTTTAATATTTGGTTTGCAGGTCCCTAGGATGACCTTAGTGAGATAATTTCATACAGTCAGGAAATATTTAATTTTGTATCCATGTCTTTAGTAGCTTCAGGGACTTTGGCCCTATGTTTATTTAATAAATACGGCTAGTTTTCAATGAGATTCAAACCCACAACATACGGCATCAGTCGCCTAGCTGAGAGGCCACAGAGAGAAGTTTTGTAATTAGTGATGAAACTCTGAGAGTACTGTGCGAAGTTGAAAAAAACCTGCTACATATAGTGATAACATATATCTCATTGTTCTGTGAAGCGTACTACTATTCATTAACCTGTTGTAAAACACGTGGGCATATTCAGTTCATATCTGGTGTATTTTTAAGATTGTTTGGTAATTTTATACCTACTGGAACTAAGAGTTTATAATGTACGGTAGTGATTTAGTAAGCATTTGATATCGCTGACTGTATTTGGTGTTAAAATGCGTAAAAAAATCATTATAAAACATAGCTTCTAGGTGATTTAAGGTTTGGTTTCCAACAAATATGTTCCAAAATTTTTCCAATATTTAAAAGTATCAAGGTTGTAAATAGTTGACAAACTTCCTGCCATCTGGTCATTGTATATCTCATGCAAAGATGGTCAATACAAAGGGTTGGACCATTTGATATCCCTGGGGGGGGGGGGAGTTTCCTGGCAGATTTTGAAAAAAAATTCCAACAAATGTCAATAAAAAATCAGCCAGAGAAGGTTTGACAAAAAGAAAAGGTGGGAGAGTTGGAAAAAAGGAATGTACAATGGATCGGATAATGTACCTCATCAATCATCCAGACACCCCTTTTTCAAATGGTTCACCCCTGATGTATTTTTGCACGCAATTAACCATGCAGTGTACCGGTATGTTAGTCTAAGATGTCAAGTTAGGTAAGGATTTGAAAGGAATAGTCAAGTTCACCACAGTTAAATTTCTTAACTTTAGCTCTTATATCATCATCCATGTATAATTGGTTAAGTTTATAAATTGTTCCAGATGTGGCTGCATCAGTTGTTCTGGAAGTAAACAACGTTTACTTTTCCCTGTAGGCATTCTGAGTTAATGATTGTATGTTGAAATCTCCATTTAAAAGATAACACATTTGTAAATACATAAACTGCCTTGCAGATTGTCTTAAAAATTATCACTGTTACAGGAGTAGAAAAGGAAAAGAAACTAATAAAATTGCTGTAACATATTCACCCTGAGTGCCCGTAGGCCTATACTTAACTATTTTGTCATTACAGTCAGCTGTTTCTTATGTCTTTATCACTCTCCGTAGGCCAAGGCACACTTGAGGGCAAATATCATCACTCTGTGCAAGTCTGTGTATGTCAGTCTGTCTGTATGTATGTCCATGTTTCATACAATTGTTGGCTTGTTTTGATAACTATATGGGAGTGAACAGTGACATTGTCACTATTTTTTTAGTCCCCATGGACACCGTCCGAGGGGACTTATAGGTTTGGTCATGTCCGTGCGTGCGTCCTTGCGTGCGTGCATGTTAGCGTCCGTCCGTTTACGCAGATATCTCAGACATGCCCTAGTCAATTTCTTTCAAATTTTGCACAAGGATAGTACCCCACCCCATACAGATGCAGGTCGATTTGTTTCACAATGCGATCAAATTTGGCCGTGTTAGAGGACTTTTTAGTTTACACCTCCATAGACTCCCATGTATAAGTCAGTTCTGCATAGAATCCCGTATATAAGGCCAAACATAACAAGTTTCTCATCGTATTCATATTGCAAAAAGGATGCAGTGACACAGTTTTTAGTCCCCACGGATGAAGTCCAGGGGGCTTATAGATTGGGTCATGTCTCTCCGTTCATGCAGATATCTCAGATATTTTGACAAAATGTCACGTGACCTCGGTGACCTTTGACCTCAAATATACATATTTGTCCATAACTCAGTAACCACAAGTGCTACACCCTTCATATATGGTATGATTGGACACCTTATGATGCCACATATTGTACCTCATTAATTATGTGCATATCTAATTTTGAGCGAGCCAATAGAGCTAGAGGGCTGATTTTTGGTATATAGGGATAACTTAGCAATACAATTTTTTTTGACAAATTGTCACGTGACCTCAATGACCTTTGACCTCAAATATACATATTTGTCCATAACTCAGTAACCACAAGTTGTACACCCTTCAGATTTGGTATGATGGAAAACCTTATGACGCCACATATTGTACCTCATTAATTATGTGCATATCTAATTCTGAGCAAGCCAATAGAGCTGGACTTCTGATATTTGCTATCTAGGGATAACTATAGGATAGAAATTTTTTAACCAAATGTCATGTGACCTCGATGACCTCTTACCTAAATTATACGTTTATGTCAATAAATAAATAACCACAAGTGCTATGTCCTTTATATTTTGTAGGATGGGAGACCTTATATGACAACACACGCTTTACCTCATTAATTATGTGCATATATAATTCTGGGCAAGCGAATATAGCTACAGGTCTGATTTTTGGCATATAGGGATTAATTAGCAATACAATTTTTAGTACTTTGTGCCCTGTGGGCACAAGGTACTAATGTGATGGCGCGGCCCAATATGGCCAACATAGTGGGCCGTATGCTGTGGACGCAGGTATCTCAGAAACGCTTCAGTAACTTTTTCTGAAATTTGGTCTGGTGGTCACTTGGGCATGTATCTCAAACGGTCCTTTTTCTTTTTTTGATTGAATTATTTTAAAGTCACTTTTTTAGCTTTTTTGTAAAAACCACTATTTTCAATTTTTCCTCAAAACCACTGATTTGATTATTGTGATGTTTGGCATGGGTGTTCGTATAGTTGAAATGCCGTCAGAAATGTTCAAAATTTGGTGGTACATGCCTTGTATTATTTTTTAAAACAATATTTTTATCCATTTTTATTTTATATTTACTTGATTTTGACTCGCTTTCGTTAAAGCTACCGTCTGCACATGCGCACAACTTTAGGACAAAATCTGAGTCTGATCGAATCGGACGCCATCTTGTTTCTCGGTCTGGGCACATTTTTTACGTGTGAACGTTTCACTGTGTATTTCAATATGTTCTATAGTTATGAAGTTGACAGTGATGCATTTTTGCGGCTGTCGTGTATTTTTTTGTACGAAAGGTGCCTTTGATCGACTGAAGAATGATGGCCTCCGTAGGCGATAAACACCGGTACGGGCAGGCATATCAGTTCTACTGAGGAAGTAATCCACTGGCCAGTACAGGTCAGGGACTCACTTAGGGGAGAACCACTTGATTTCTGGGGGGGAGGTATGGAGGATTTTGAGAAAAAAAATGTCACCAGGTGAAATAAAAGAAAAAAATTAAGCCTGTAATGGCTTGAGAAAAAAAAAATACTCATAACAGACAGAAATAAAAAAGGGACTGTCACAATGCAGTTGAAAAGAGCAAAATTTTGGAAACTTCATTCTCATGTATTTTGTATGTTAGCATGCTGCCACAGGCAGCGCAAATGTTTTTACCACAAGCAATTCTTATGTGTTTTTTTTTCCAGCACTTATGATATAAGCATTCACTACTTTACACCTCAGTGCACTATATGTTTTCCTTCCCTTTTCTGACCCAAGAAATCATATTTCAGGATTTCTGTTGCAATATCTCGATGGTACAGGCAATATCTATATGGGACTATTTGACTTCTGTAAATTGTGAAAATTTAAAACACAAGACAGGGGTCAATAAACTAGTGTTAAAACCAATACATTATTCTCTCAATATGAATATGTTAGAAAGATTACAAGTTGACAATGAAAAATTGAGGAACAACAAATATAATGAAATACAATGTGTGAGCCTTGTTTCTCTGACCACAAAAGATAACATCTCCCCTGAGAACTTAAAAGGAATTGACTATTTTAAAGAAAAGCAGGTATAGTACTGATCATTGCTGATTTGCCAAAAAAGTGTTCTATAATTTAAAGTTGTATATATACTAGACTTTCCATTTTGTTTTCATTTGTTGGAATGTAAAATGAATATATAAAACCATCCTGTGATATGTGAAACACTGGCTTAAATTTGAAAAATTGCACTGCTACTCCATTTGATAAAAAAAATTGATGCAGGTCTGACAGTTGAAATAAAAAAATGCTGTCTCTCTGACAAAAAAAAGTTCCCATACCCACTTCCTGTATACCCCCCCGAAATCAAATGGGTCTCCCCTTAATATGCGCGTGCGCATATAACAAGTTAGCGTTGTTTTGCAAGGACTTTGTTCCTCGGTCTTGTGCGAATTTTGACGTTTTAAAGTTTTTAGAGTTTATTTGATGGTGTTTTGTAAATATGAAGTTCACAGTGATGGTACTTTTGTTGCTGTCATGTATTTTTTGGCACGAAACGCTCCTTCGATAGACTGAAGAATGATGGCCTCCGTACTCGGTACTCCCCAGTACCGGTGAATCCATTGCCTTAGCGAGGCAATCCCACCGGCGGCCCCTACTAATAGCCGGGTGAGAGCGAGGGAACGCTCTATCCTTCTACCTCCATGTCATAACAAACTAGCGTCGTTTTATGTTGATGTACTGTCCTTTCGACACTGCGATAACTTTTAGTTTTCTGTTGCCTTTTTTGGGTAATTTCGACAGTTGTGCATTGATTTTGACATCATTGTTGACTTCGATCGCTAAAGACAGTGTGTGCTTATGTTGACCGATTTACGCGCACTTCAGAATCACGGCATAATCCGACATGGTAATTTAGCATGATCATCAGATCATACATGATCCGAGATTGCACTCAAGCAAGGTCACGATAACTAATGTTGTTTGTTTCACTGTCGTTTAATACCTATATCTCCACTAAAAGACCATTAGAATTTCCTCCTGGCTACTTTGAAATCGTGCATTGGCATGCATGTAGTTGTCAACATCACTATGCTTGAATATAGTAGACTCTTACTATGAATATATCGACTGTCACTGCATATTGCATATGTGTGCAAGTCACTCCATATCATATCAAAAAATGTAGTATTGCGACGTTTGAGCTGCCAGAAGCCAGAATTTACAGTTTATGAGAAAGTTATCTTACATGTAAAACTCAGTTCTACTTGAACAAAATGCAAGCTATGTTGTATAACTATCGTGAATAACATAATATTTTGTACCTATAACCGTGTCAGAAAATCAGAAGGAAACAACCAGTCAGACAAACTGTGGTCAGGATGATACTGTCCTATTTTAATGTTTGTCTCTCGGCACACACCAGATACTCATGATTGTGAAACAACATTTCCATATAATTGTATATTCAGTTTTTATATTTAGTTTGCTTTTTACCATATTGTATGTCCTTCCCTGCACCACATAATTCAAAATTAAATATTGTTTTTGGCCTATAAATACTTGAGGGGTAAGCTTATTTAGTCTCGTACATTAAAGATGCACTGTTGACCTACAGAGTCCAAACTTTTTATCATTGTATTGTAGATAGGTGTACACTCCAAATGCTAAGTACAAGTGTGGTGAGTGTAACAAGCAAATGGTTTTTAGTCAACGGCCCAAATTTTTTTTCTATTTGATGGACAATAAATACATGTGTAATCAATGCCAACAATCCAGTTTAAGTAATTTGGTTTAGATTAGCCATTGTCCATTATATTCCAATAGTTTGTGGCTAAATTTTCTCCCCTTCTGTATCATATAAGTTCACCGTTTCCTGTTTTAGAGATTGTTGATCCTATGGAGTCCCATCTCTTATTCTTAATTCACTTTCACACATATCAAGGTTGTTGATACTTAGAATCCACACTTGAACTTATGCTGGAGCAGTAACCAACCAGTTCAAATAACTTTCATTTATGTCCATACAATTTGACTTTTTGCCAAATTTCACATTTATGGCAAATAATAAACAGTAAGGAGGTACAAAGGACGTTGGTGCCCCCGGGCCCCATGTTTTTAGCTCACATTTGGTTATACCAATGTGAGTTTATCATATAGGCTGAAGTCAATGGCGTCTGTATGTATGTGTGTATGTATGTATGTATGTATGTATGTATGTATGTATGTACAGTATGTCCGTCAACATCAAAAACACACAAA
>LD346907.1:0-15551 GCA_001465055.1 Ptychodera flava | reverse complement strand
GTTTGACGTTGAAGAATCTTACATTGAAATTAGTGATGTTAATTGCTATACTGTCAGGTCAAAGGTTACAGACCATACAGCTGTTAAATTTAAAAAATATGACTGTTTGTAAATCATCTTACAAGTTTGTTATTGACAAGTTATCGAAAACTTCAAGAGTTGGAGCACATAATTCAGAGTTAGTGTTTACAGCCTTTCCTCCGGATAGGCGTTTATGCATAGTTTTTGTATTAAGAGAATACTTACTTAGAACAAAGCCACTGAGAGGACAAGAAACTCAACTACTTGTCAGCTTTATCAAACCATACAAGGCAGTGTCAAAGGACACTATTGCTAGGTGGATTAAACTGGTTTTATCCAGGGCAGGAATAGACCTAAAGAGGTTCTCAGCTCATAGTACTAGATCTGCATCTACCTCTGCTGCAAAGGAAAGAGGAGTGCCTATTGAGGATATTATGACTAAGGGTGGATGGACTAACTCATCCACATTTGCTAAATTTTACAATAAACCAATCCAGAAAAAGGACAATTATGCCTCAGGGCTTCTGGCCACTTTTACTAATAAAGGACACTGAACGGATATGTCAAGGCATACTGAACTCTAAGCAGCTTTTCAGCCTGAAATACTGTAAGATTAAGTAACATCTATGTCCTACTTTGTATGTTGATCAGTTGGTCATATTAAAATGGTTGTTACTAGGGATTTATTGCATTTCGTGAATACATTTCTTTCAAATCTCATGGGATCTCGGACTGACGTCATTACGAGGTAGAATTCCACAATTAAAGGAGACTTACCTGTAAGTTGACATTTGATTGGAATTCTACCGAGTGATGTAGTCAGGAAGAGATCACATGCCCGTCCCAAATGAAATTTTCCCATCCACTGTAGGTTTGCGTTCTTAGGAAAATGGGACACTCATCCTGACCATTGGTTGTATTAATTTATACGTAATGACTTAGTTTGCTGAATGTATTCACTCAATGGATGTTCAAAACTGACTTCTGGTAGATTTGTGCAATCTCATGTGATCTCTTCCTGACTACATCACTCGGTAGAATTCCAATCAAATGTCAACTTACAGGTAAGTCTCCTTTAATTGTGGAATTTTTGGTCAAAAATCTTGTTGCTCATAAAACTATTCGTCTCATACGTTTTGTTGACATGTTCTGAGGGATTATCTTAATGTGATATGTTCAAATAATGATGAAATCTTAAATCTTGCATTTTTTGCACATATTTTTGACATTTTATCGTCAGACCATACTGAAATGAGCTGTCAAAGATTTCCGCCTTCTTCATCAACTTGTCAGAAATAGTTATTCTCTACATAACACAGCAGAGCTGTACATTAGGTTGCTTGTTGATATTATTGATCATTTCTTTCCAAAAATATCTTGTTCGATAGCTTTGATATTTGGTGTATAGGTCTCTTGGGATGATCTTAATTTAAGATATTGAAATTTTTGAGAAATCTGGAGGGGGGGGGGGAGATTTGCCATTTTAGGTCAAAAAATGTCTTTTTCAGAAACCTCTTGTCTTATAGCTTTTATGTTTTTTAGACATGCTCCTAAGCATGATTTGAAAGTGATATCATAATGTTCAAATTATGATGAACTCATATTTTTGCAGCTGCTTATGCCATTTTTGGTCCGGCTATCCTGAAGTGAGCTTTCAAGCTTGCCACCTTCTTCATCAACACATCTTCTTTATTCACACTCATAAGGTATTTTGACCAAAGGATATCACAGTAGGGATGGATTGATATCATGACCCTCATCAAATTCGTTGTATTTTAGTTCACATTTTATATATTTATATACACTAAAGAGAGCTCATGTGGTAGCTAGGTCAGTTGCATCTGTAAGTCTGTATGTATGTACTGGTACGTTAGTATGGTGTATAGTAGCACCCAGAAGGGGAGATGCATGTGACTTTGTGTAAACGAACGTGTCATTGTCAAAAATATGCAAATGAGATGAAAAAAGGGAAAATCCAGCAAATTGCTAAAACTCTGTAACTACAGGCCAGATTTGGTTGCAACTTTATATGCAGGTTCTTGAAGGTGACTTTAGTTAAATTCGTGCAAATTATGGTAAAATTTTAATAGTTATATTATTGGTATTTTTATGGTAATTATTTTCATTTTTCGTCAAAAAATCTTCTTCTCTGAAAGTGCTTCTCCCATTGCCTTGAAACTTGGTATGCATGATCCTAGGGTTGGCCTCTGTCAGATTTGTTAGTCCCCATGGACACCGTCTTGGGGGACTTATAGGTTTGGTCATGTCCATGTGTGCGTGAGTGTGTGCGTCCGTCCGTATACGCAGATATCTCAGAGATGCCTTGAGCGATTTCATTCACATTTGGTACAAGGATTACTTCATATGTCATACATATGAACGTCGATTCGTTTTGTTATACGATCCAATATGGCCGCCAGGCGGCCATTTTATTACGATTTTTTCATGTACAGAGCCATAACTCAGACATGTTTGAAACGATTTCATTCAAAGTTGGTACAAGGACATTGACTAATGTCATAGATATGCACGTCAATTTGTTTTGTGATACGATCCAATATGGCTGCCGTATGGCCATTTCATTACGATTTTTTCATGTACAGAGCCATAACTCAGGCATATCTCAGTGGATTTTATTCAAAGTAGGTACAAGGACATTGACCTATATCGTACATATGCACATCAATTCGTTTTGTGATATGATCCAATGTGGCCGCCAGGTGGCCATTTTATTATATTTTTTTCATGTACAGAGCCATAACTCAGACATGTTTCAACTTGATTTTATTCAAAGTTGGTACAAGGACATTGACCAGTGATATGAGCCAATGTGGCCGCCAGGTGGCCATTTTATTATGATTTTTTCATGTACAGAGCCATAACTCAGACATGTTTCAACTTGATTTTATTCAAAGTTGGTACAAGGACATTGACCAGTGTCATACATATGCATGTCAATTTGTTTTGGGATACGATCGAATATGGATGCAGTACGGCCATTTTGTTACAATTTTTTCATGTCCTCAGCCAAAACTCGGGCACATCTCGACCGATTTTATTCACCGATTTTATTCAAACTTAGTACAAGGACATTGACCTATATCATACCGGTATATATGCACATTTATTTGTTTTGTGATACGATCCAATATGGCTACCGTGTGGCCATTTTTTAATGATTTTTTCATGTCCGGAACTATAACTCAGACACGTATCAAGCGAATTTATTCAAAGTTGGTCAAGGACATTGACCTATATCATACCGGTATATATGCACATTTATTTGTTTTGTGATACGATCCAATATGTTATTCATATGTACGTTGATTTGTTTCACAATATGGTACAATATAGCCATATGGTGGCAATTTTGTTATGGTTTTTTCATGTCGAGAGCCATTACTCTGGCAAGTCTCAACTGATCTTATTCAAAGTTGGTACATGGACATTGACTTGTGTCATACATATACGTGTTGATTTTTTAAACAGTAAGAATATTGCTGCGTGGTGGCGATTTTGTTACGATTTTCTCATGTACAGAGCCATAACTCAGACATATTTCCACTAGTATCATTCAAAGTTGGTACAAGGACATTGACCTATTTCATACATATGCTCATCAATTTGTTTCACGTCATGTAGCAGTATCATGTCAATTGTTGAAGTTTCGTAATTAGGCTGATATGTCAAGAAATACTGCATCAAATTTCATGAAACTTTGTACAAATGTTAAGCTCACATTGCTTTAACAGTGAAAAAGACATTTATCAGTGTCATTTTAATTAGTTCCAGAGACCAGCTCTGGAACTGTTAGTTTTTGCTCACTTTCCTTTTTCCTTTCTTTCTTTCTTTCTTTCTTTCTTTCTTTCTTTCTTTCTTTCTTTCTTTCTTTCTCCATTTCCGGTATTACTACCATAGAACATGCTACACACAAATTTTACCTTAATTACCCAGAATGCATTGCGACACGCTTATGACGTCATCGCTCATCTTGGACGGGTTTTACGGGCATTTTTTGTTTGTTTATTTATTTATTTTTTATTTTGCATTGCTCAACTATCATATTGCGTTCAGCTATTAATAATTCTAGCTTTCTTTCGCTTTGTTTTTTGTTGCTTTTTGATTTTATTTTTCTCTAAATATTCGCCGTACGTGGCGCTATACTGTTTCGCCCGAATGCTCATGGTTGAATGACATTAACAATGGCGGCGGATACGATCGCTTCGCTTACATAGAGAGAGAAAAGTAGGCTTTCCATAAGTTTACAAGCGCGGCTGGGCACATCGTGTACCTAGGCGAGGTGGGTGTGCTCGAAAAGGAAGATCAATGCAAAATTTGGAATTAAAAATCGGCTGTTTTGGCACAGAAACTGCCCCCCGTATTTGTGAGGAGCCACCAGCGGTTTTTCCTATATCAGTCTGCGGGGCTGTGTTGGGAGGCCGTTTAACGCCGCTAACACACATCCCTGCCATGCAGAGCTAGGCATTCATAGTGAACTGTCTGTCACCACACCGGCATGCGTTGGCTGCACGTAAAAGCCACTCAACTTTCCAAGATCAAACTGTCAGTGAAAACAGCGACATAGCAATGAAAATTGTTTTAGTTTGTGCTTTTAATCAAATGAAAATGCATGTGGCCTCGGCTTTCAATTTCAACGGCCTAGGTCGGATGACATTTCCTCTCGTCTGATCATCGTCGTAAACCACGCGCCTCTTTACGGCAACAACTCAGCGCTACCCGTCAAGCGATTGATTTTTGCGTAGGTCAGCGGAGCAAAAATAATTGCTCTGGCTCGCGAGAATGTCGTCTGATATACATTTCCGTGCGTTGTCACCCCCGTATGTATCTGTTGCGTTTTTACCGTACATGTAGGCATTTGTAATCTGTGTACTGTAATTCCCCGGACTGCCTTGCTTTACTTGTATTATGGTGTTTACTGCTATCAGCCCTAACTATAGGTACGTGCTTGAATATTAAAATCCAAAGCACTCTTTCATTCTACACCTATCTTTGTCACACATTCTCTTGTTCCTTCCACTGCTCTGGTCTCTGGAACTTCGCTTTTGCTTGCAAATGCTTTCTAGTTAATTTGTAATTCCATATGTAATGAACTTTCCTAATTAGAGTGATATATCCACAAATAGAGAGTCGAAACTTGATACAGATATTGATCTCATAGTGTTGTAAATACTTCATCAAACTTTATGAAATATGGTACCGGTGATAATCTGTTGGTGTTAGGATAGTATGCAAAAATGTTTTGCAACATCCTGTCGATTAATTCCTAGTTGATTCATTTAATGACCTTGAGGATGGTGGCCTAGGTTGGTTTTCTGTTTTCATCACCATGGAACTCATTCTTGGCCATTGAGTGCCATCTGTATCAAAGTATTTTTATCACAGACCTAATTAATGAAGAAGACTCTATCCTCTTTGAGGACTTGTAATCAAAGTACCCATTAACAAGTGGGGACTGTGTCATCAACGAAGACTCGTTCAAATTGTAGTGAAATTTTCATTTTTTTTTTTGAGGCAATTTTTCCCATTTTTGGTAAAAAATTAATTTTCTCCAAAAGTTGTTGGATTACTTTGAAACTTGATATTCTTGATCCTAGTGTTATCTTCTATGGGATTACTTAAAATTGTGGCAAAATTTTCATGAATGTGGGGTTGACTTCTGTCAGGTGTGAAAAAATTGTGTTGAAATTTTCATATTTGTATTTTTTACGCAATTTTTAGCTCATATTTGGTTTTGTATATAAGTACCAAAAAGAGCTTATATGATGAGTCAGTGGCGTCTGTATATTTGTGGGTATGTAAGTGCGGATGTATGTTTCCCGTTTTTGATCAAAAAATCATTTTCTCTGAAATTCCTCATCTGCTTGCTTTAAAACTTGGTATGCATGTTCCAAAGAGGTAGACTTAGACTTACTCACTCTGGCCTGCCACATTGAATCAAATGTGAGCCAAGTGTGTTATTGATGCTATTTTTTGTACTTACAGGTCTGTAAAGTGAAAGTAGAAGACTGCAGTCAGTACTTGACTTGTGAAGACTGTTTTGAATCAAAGGATCCTTATTGTGGATGGTGCAACTTGGATAGAAGGTTAGAAATATTTATCCTGTATGCAGAAATACATAGACAAACAGTATGATCTATTCTTTTCTGAATCTTTTTAGCTCACGTGTGTAAACACGTGGGCTATTGTCATAGCGATGTCTGTCTGTCTGTCCGTGTGTGTGTGTGTGTGTGTGTTAGTGTGTGTGTGTGTGTGTGTGTGTCTGTCTGTCTGTTTACACGATAACTCAAAAACGCCTGAGCGGATTCAAGTCAGATTTGGTACACAGGTACCATATGCTACTTGCAAGAACTGATTAGATTTTGGTTACTGTGGCTTGCATATTAATGAAGTTATGCAATATCGTTTTTTTCCGTACAATGGTTTCCCTATGGAGACGGTAATTACAGTGTAGACATATATCAAGAAATACTGCACAAAATTTCATGAAACTTTTCACAGATGACAATCTAAGAACATTATGATGATACTGTGAGTGTCATGTCAATTATCTTCTCATTTGCATATTTAATGAACTTTTGTTGTTAGTGAGATAACTCTGAATTTCCTGCGTTAAACTTGATGATACTTGCAACAAATATTGATCTGATATATATCTAATTATACTTAGAAGCATTAGGAAGTGTCAAATTGATAAATAGCTAATTTGCATATTTTATGAAGGTCTGTAATTAGTCATATAACTCCGTTATAACTTCACCAAATGTGACGAAATCAGCTGCAGATACTATTCCGACTGATATCTAACTGTAGTGTAAAGCATTTAGTAGTGTGAAATTAATTAAGGGTTCATTTGCATATTTAATGAATTTTGTAATTAGGTATATAACTTTCAAATTACGGCACCTAAGTCGGTGAAATTAGGTACAGATATTGATTTGATAAATATCTAATTGTACTGAGAAGCATTTGGCAGTGTCTAGTTAACAATGGGTCATTTGCATATTATATGAAGTTTTGTAATTAGTGATATAACTCCAAAATAACTACATCAAATGTGATGAAATCTGTTGCAGATACTGATCCGACAGATATCTAATTGTCGTGTAGAGCATTTATTGTTTGAATTTAATTAAGGGTTCATTTGAATATTAAATGAACTTTGTAATTAGTGATATTACTCCAAAATTACAGCGTTAAATTTGATGAAACTTGCTACATATGTTGATGTTATAAATATCCAATTGTACTGAGAAGCATTGAGCAGTGTCAAGTTAATAATTAGCTCATTTGCATATTTCATGAAGTCTTATTATTAGTCATATAACTCCAAAATAACTGCATCAAATGTGATGAAAACTGCTGCACATACTGATATGACAGATATCTAACTGTGATGTAAAGCATTTAGTAGTGTCAAGTTAATTAAGGGTTCATTTGCATATTTAACCCTTTGCACCCTGACCCCCTTGTACTCTATGACGTCATAGGACATTTATGTCCGAGCTGGGATCAAAGGGTTGATAAACTTTGTAATTAGGTATATAACTCTGAAATTTCGGCACCAAAATTTTGTGAAACGTGCTACAAATATTGATTTGATAAATATTTAATTGTGCTATGAATCATTGAACAGTGTCAAGTTAATTTAGGGTTTATTTGCATATTTAATGAACTGTGTAATTAGTGACATTACTCTAAAATTACAGCATTAAATTAAATAAAACGTGCTACAAATGTTGATCTTATGGATATCTAATTGTCCCCTAAAGCATTGAGCAGTGTCAAGTTAATTAACAGCTCATTTGCATATTAAATAAAGTTTGGAATTAGTGATTAAACTGAGAGTACTGTGCGAAGTTGAAAAAAAACTGCTAGATATAGTGATAACATATATCTCATTGTTCTGTGAAGCGTACTACTATTGATGAACCTGTTGATAAATATCGTAAATGCATGGTTCACATGAAAGGGCAAGTAGCTGTAACTTTTAAGGATTTTTCACTAATTTGTTTTGTATGTCAATCGCTTGTTCTTGTTCTACTACCTGTTATTGCCTTTTGAAATATCTACTTTTATTCTGAATTCTTCTATTATTTTGTGAAAAAACGGCTCTTAAAAATTAAAAAAATTAAACTTCACTTTCAGCGTGCATGAGCGACGTAAATTGTCACCACATCGTAACTTCATTTTGGCCTCCCTATTTCAAATTTGTGAAAGGCTTTTGGATCTGTCACGTGGTTTGGCTGCCATATTGGATTTTGCGAAAATCTGAATTTAATCTCTTAAAATCTTCTCCCGAACCAACACACTGATTGAACTGAAATTTTACTCTTATCACCCTTAGTGTGAGCACTTTCAAGATTGTTAAAGACATTTTGATGGGTCATGCAGTTTGGGCGCCATATTGGATTTTGCCAAAATTGCCAATTTAATCTTTAAAAATCTTCTTGTCCAGAATCAAATTGAACTCAAATTTCACATGTGTGTGAAAGGCAGATGGATCGGTCACGTGGGTTGGCCACCATATTGGATTTTGCAAAAATCTGGATTTTAATCTTTAAAAATGTTCTTCTCGAAAACCCAACACAATGATTGAACTGATATTTTACTCATATCACTCTTAGTATGAGCACTTTCAAGTTTGTTAAACAGGCGCGCGCCCGAACTTCCGATATAAAAGTCAGATTATCGTAAATCTATGCAATTATATGTAAAAAAGCCATGCTACTGGTCGGACGTGCCGTGTTTGGTCCCAGAATCTAATCATTTTGCCATGTTTCAGGGGTTCATTGCATTGAATCTTGCATATGATGTCTGTGTATATATAATGACTAAATTTGAGTCAAAAAAATTAAGTGAAAAAATGTCTGTTTTTGGTCGTAGAGTGCATATGTTTCAAAATGTGTTCCCTGTATGACCATTTGACCCCTCTTTGCGTATGTCATGAAATTGCCCATCATGATTATAAGTTCCCATGCAGGACTCGAAATTAGTGGTAGTCCCCCGTCCACAGACTGCCAACGTTTCTCTGGGGCTACCAAATTCCATGAAAAGGTAGCCCGCATGGACTACCAAAGCCTGGGACATGAAATTCAGTCAGTAATTGGCATGCAAAGTCTGGTCCGCCACTTTGGGATGAGCTAAATGCAGTCAAACCCAGCTTGACACAGAAAGGCCATGCTATGACTTTGTATGCAAATTATGAAGACGATCGGCGTTGCCATGGAACTTTGCAGCAAAAATTAAATATCTGAACTGACGTACTTGAATGACAGGCACAAAAAAATGATGGCCAATGGAAACGCATTTTCGTTGCATTTTGATCATAATGTATCAATCACAGAATCCAAAAGGGCCATGGTTTAGCCCTGCTATAGTATGTCTCAGTGCTGAGAAGGTCGTGTTGTCATGACGACAATCAAAATTGGCATACACCTCTGAGAAAGAAATGGGTTGTCAATAGGTCACCAAAACTTTTGAGTATCAGTATCATCCATTATACCGGTTACCTTTTGCATCACCCTTACCAAATTCTGGTACAATAAAACATACCTGAGGTATACTTTTTCAGACCAAGTAGGTACGTGTTTGGTATACCAGAGGTATACCTTTGGTTTAAAAAAGAGCCTACCTCAGGTAGTCCAGATTTGGACACTTTTTTCCAAAAATAGGTATACCTCAGATATACCTATTTTTGGTAAAAGTGTCCAAATCTGGACCACCTGAGGTAGGCTATTTTTTAAACCACAGGTATACCTCAGGTATACCAAATAGGCACAATGTAGGTATACCTGCAATTGTCCAGATTTGGACACGTGCGTCCCAAAATAGGTATACCAGAAATATACCTTACCAAAACAAATAGGCATAATGTAGGTATTATACCTGCAATGTAGCTATTTTGTTTACATAGTTGTTCAGACGATCTGAACTATGTAAACAAAATAGGTAAATTTCAGGTATTTTACCTAAATTATACCCGTTTGTTTTTGTAAGGTTTACTTCTGGTATTACCTACTTTGGTATGCAAGTGTCCTGAGATGGATCGGATCTGACTCTTTACCAGAAAAACCAGAGATGCTGAAAACCAAAGAAACAACATACTCAGGTGACAGCAAAAATTATGCATTGTACCATAAGTTTCAACATTTTTTCTCTTCTCTTTACAATAATAAATTCAGTTAAGATGATAAGCACATAGAAATTGTAAAAACACTTTTGTAGACAATTGGCCAATGCCAACGATAATGACATGATTGAGAAGAGAAGCTGACAAATTTAACAGATTGTTGACAGCACAAGATATGTTTATCAGACTAAGCTTTGAAATACCAGCATCACAAGAAACCATGCTATTAGCAAAAAAGGTATTATTGAAAAGACAACAGAGAAAAAAAGTTTTAATTCAATTTGTCGTATGATTTATTTTCTAGTGCCATGCTCATTTCATGCAACTTAAGTGTCTTCAAAAGACATTCATTTGACATATGAAGTTTCATGTAACACTTATATTACTGTCAAAGGCTGTGATTTGGCTTTCTTGCTCTCTGTATTTCTTGTCCGTTTACAGTACCAGCAATGCATTCTGCAAAATACAAATCATTGAGGATAGAGTGTAACGTAGTCTTTCTTATTTGACCAAAACCTGTGAACATCGTAATTTGATAAAAGAAATCTGTAATTATTTGAAAATGAGACAAAAGCAAGTTGGAAAATTGAAGAGGAGAAACCAAATGCATAAATAATTATGATCATTTATAAATAATGATTAAAATGGACAGCTAACAACTCACAGTATGCTGTTTACAAGGAGCTAGAAACGGAGGAGCACCATGTTTACATACACCATGGCGACAATGTACAGCTGTTGTGAAACAAATGAATTCTGTATGAATCCGTACTCAACAAAACGCATCTGTTGTTTAACATAGCAATACAAGGGTTACAGAACATAATAGCAATGTGTATAAATAGACAGCACATTGACTTACATTCTGATCAGCTGGCAGGATAGACGCTGGACGGTTCCCATTTGCAGCGAGGTCTCTCCGAGTCTCCGTTATGTGTCATATATGAGAAAATGTAGTCGGAATTTTTACTGCTTTTCGCGTTCAGAAATTTTGAACTCTGTCTGTCCCTGATACTGTATACACGTTTTTTGCGACACTATGATATCATTTGGGTGGTAATTCCATAGAAAGATCACAATATTGTCCTTCAGATAACTTCCTGATCACAAATACACAGCCGACAACACTAAAATCTAAATTCGCGCCGATTGAGCCTCATGACATTCATGGGAAGTACTATCTATGAATCATTACGTGATCGATAAAATAGTTCCATTTCTGAACGCATGGACTTGACTCTACATGTACACAAATCTGTTATGTTTCATATTAAATATAGCAATCAATTTATTACATGAATAAAAATGGTTGATTTGAATGATAGAAAGACTAAGAAGAGAGTACAATTCTTTCAGCACGAAGAATCAATATCAATGCGCGAACTGAACTTGATGAACCCTCGACCTGAGAGTAAACATGATGGCTGCTTACAGCTGGGCAGGCAAAACAAAACGCGTTGGACATTGGCAAAGTAGCATACTGGATTTTCGTTTAGCAGCTCGGGATGTACTATCCTAAACCTCAAATGTGTGATCGGCAATAGCTCTCATGCTGAAAACATAGATAAAAGCCTTCACCTTAATCCATGTCATCAGATGGCTAGATTTTGTTAGGGACATCGCTGCAGGGAGACAGCAGACTACCATGAAGGGCATCCTAAAATGACTGTACGGATCTTTTGCTCAGAGTTGTAATATGACCGCGGTCACATGCTGTGCTTGGAGGTAACGGGTCCTTGCTTTAGACATTGAATGCATTGACATTAGCTTGTCTGTTTCTTAAATGAAAAGTTCTCGTCTGTCGACGTTTGTAAGGTACAAATTTGCGGTATTGATTAAAACTCTACGACCTGTCCTTGCTGCTCATTTACAAAGAGGTGTACGTACAGATAAACGTAGCCCTGCGTACAGGTCTGTGTGTTCCCGGCGTTATACGGCCTCCACCACAGCCCTGCAAGGGTCCATAGAGATAACTGGCGAGATTCAAAATGGCGATCTCCATGGGTAAACAACTTGTCGAGTACGTATATGTTTCAGAAAACGAGCGGTTTTGGACTTTAGGAGAAGTTAATCGCATCTTTTCTGGGGTCGGTTAGGAGGTAATGGTAGTCAGGGAAAGGGTTTTGCCCCGATAGAGCAGAATTTCGGCCAAAAAGAGTCTTTTCGTTGCGGTCCAGATCTGGACCGCATTGTCGCCAGTCATCTCCATGAACCGTTGCAGGGCTGTGGTGGAGGCCGTATAACGCCGGGAACACACAGACCTGTACGCAGGGCTAAGATAAACGTAATTAAACAACTTTTTGTTTGAAACTGCATTATAATTTTGGTGTGAAAATATTATGAGAAACTACAGGGCTAGACTTGCAAGACAGACAAGTCCCTGTTTTAATAATTTGTTTTCCGAAAAATTCTGCTGTTGATCAAACCATGATTTACCCAACCATAGTTAATGTCACTACACATGCAATACCCATCCTAAAATAGCAATGTTGCTGAGTTGTATCGATTTTTAGGAGCAGATTTGCGTTTACACTTTAATTAAAAAAAGGTTCATTTGGTTTTTAAAAATAAATGAATATAAATGAAAGATAAATTTTGCATTGCTTGAATATGACCGGTCACACACTGTACTGCCTTGTAATGAAATACAGTTACTTCATATTTGCAGCAATAGTATAGGAATCAGTCAAACAGGCAGAGACATTTCAGGTATATATCACAAGATTTTTCATCGACATGCACTGTACAAGCAGACTGGCATGGCAAAACAAAAATACTAAGTCATGGATTGGTATATTTCTGGTATACCAGTCTTCAACTGGACCATACATAGTAGAAGAGGTACATAATAGGTACTACCTGTTTCCTACCTAAAATGAACTGGTACATGTGAGGTATACCTGATTTATACCTGATTACTGAGGTACAGCTTTGGTACACTGTATCAAAAATCGACCTTGAAAATAGGTACTCATCTGGTACACCAGGAGTATACCAGAAGTGATTTGGTATACCTCTGGTATACCAAAGAGATACCTAAGCTATACCTTTTGTGGCGAGAATTTGGTAAGGGAAAGGTATGCAAGTATTCACATCAAATGACTAGAAATTCACTTCATGGCAAGTATTCACATCAAATGACTAGAAATTCACTTCATGGGCAGAATCTTGAAAAGAGCCCTTTGTTGTCTGGTTTACAAAAAAAGATTGGGCTACCAGCCATTGTTAACTGGCTACCAACTTAAGAAAATGGTAGCCCAAGTGGACTACCAGGGGAAAAAGTTTATTTCGAGCCCTGCCATGGAAACCGTCCAGGCACTTATAGGTTTGGTAATGTGCGTGCATGTGTGCGTGTGTGCGTCCGTTCATACAGATATCTCAGAGTTTTTGGTCAAAATATTTGTTTCTCAAAAGTTACTCATCTGATAGCTTTGATATTCGGTATACAGGTTTCTAGGCTTTATTTTAATGTAATATATTGAAATTATGATGAAATCATCAATTTTGTATTTTTGCAGCTAATTTTGAGCTAAAATGAGCTATAACAGATATCAACCTTTTTCATCAATACATGTTTCACAAAAAGTTATTCTCTACAAAACACAGTGGAGCTCTGTCGACTGTTGGGTCGCTTGTTTTTACGCTCCCATATATGCATATGTATATATGCAAATGGGAGGTATTCGTATAAGGTGGCAAAATGGCGTCTGTGTGTATGTATGTATGTATGTATGTATGTATGTATGTATGTCTGTTAGTCTGTCCACATCAAAAACTCCTAAAGCGTAGCACCTACTGTCTTAGTGTTTGGTGTACAGGTGCACCTAGGGGTGGAGATGTGAATTTGTTCAAATGATCATGTCAGTGCCAAAAATATACAAATGAGGGGGAAAAAAGGAAAAATCCTGCAAATGGCTAAAACTCAGTAAGCATTGGTCAGATTTGGTTGAAACTTGGTATGCAGATTTCTTTAGGTATTCAAAATTATGTGTGCAAAAATTGGGTTGAAATTTGCATGTTTGTATCTTTAGGGTATTTTTTCCGTTTTTAGTCAAAAAATCTTGTTCTCTGAAATCGTTTGTCTGATTGCTATGAAACTTAATATTCATGTTCCTTAGAATGACCTCAGTCATGCTTGCACAAATTGTATTGATATTGTCATATTTGTAATTTTGGAGCAATTTTCCCAATTTTTGATAAAAAATTTTTTAATCCAAAAACTACTGATTTGATAGCTTTGATATTTGGTATACAGGTATCTAAGATTAATCTCAATATTAATGTATTGAAGGTATGTTGAAACTGGCAATTTTTTTACGCTCCCATATATGCATATGTATGTATGCAAATGGGAGGTATTCGTATAAGGTGGCAAAATGGCGTCTGTGTGTATGTATGTAAGTATGTATGTATGTCTGTTAGTCTGTCCACATCAAAAACTCCTAAAGCGTAGCACCTAATCTTAGTATTTTGTGTACAGGTGCACCTAGGGGTGGAGAGTTGAATTCGTTCAAATGAACATGTCAGTGCCAAAAATATGCAAATGAGGGAGAAAAAAGGAAAAATCCTGCAAATGGCTAAAACTCAGTAAGCTTTGGTCAGATTTGGTTGAAACTTGGTATGCAGATTTCTTTAGGTATTCTAAATTATGTGTGCAAAAATTGGGATGAAATTTGCATGTTTGTATTTGTAGGGTATTTTTTCCGTTTTTAGTCAAAAAATCTTGTTCTCTGAAATTGCTGGTCTAATTGCTATGAAACTTAATATTCATGTTCCTCAGAATGACCTCAGTCATGCTTGTACAAATTGTATTGATATTGTCATATTTGTAATTTTGGAGCAATTTTCCCAATTTTTGATAAAATTTTTTTTTAATCCAAAAACTGCTGATTTGATAGCTTTGGTATTTGGTATACAGGTATCTAAGATTAATCTCAATATAATGTATTTCAGGTATGTTGAAACTGGCAATTTTTTTATTTTTGGGGCAATTTTTGCCTTTTTTTGTCAAAACATTTTTCTCCTAAAACTTCTGATCTGGTAACTTTGATATCTAGTGTATAGGTTCCTAGGGTTTATGTTAATTAGATATATTTAAAATTAGGATGAAATCTGCAATTTTGTATTTTGGGGGGCAATTTTTAGCTCCGCTGTCAGCGACGCGGAGCTTATCAAATAGGTTGATTTTCCGTCGTCGTCGTCCGTCGTCAGTCGTCCGTCGTCGTCGTCGTTGTCCGTCAACAATTGCCTTCTCCTCAGAAACCGCAAGTCCAATTGCTTTGAAATTTTCTATGCAGTTCACTTGGGGTGACCACACTTAAGTATGTTCAAATCGTGGTGAAATTTGCATATTTGTATTTTTGGGGCAATTTTTGGTGTT
>LD346904.1:128911-136350 GCA_001465055.1 Ptychodera flava | reverse complement strand
CAGTGCAAAAAAACGACCCCTTTTCGCGCGGACCCTCCCCGTATAGCCATCTATGGGAGTTAACCCCCCCCCCCCCGATGAGTGGCCCTTTGACGCTTGCGTTTCGAAACCCGAGTGTGGTTTCTCATCAGTCGCAATGTAGATTCTTCAAAGTTTCGTTAGTTTGTGTTTGTGAAAATTTATTTAATGTACTTTAGTGGTCTTGCTCTTCGAATAGCGAGGCAAGAATATCAATGTTTGGGTCTCGTTGTGAGTCCGTTTGGTGGTCTGGTTTGTTTGTTTTTTGTTTCTTTACTTCTGTAAATTTTGTTTTGACTAGTGTGTCTTTTAGGTTTTTGTTTCTCTTGTAAGCAATGATTGGTGATTCTGGGAATAGATTCCTTAGTGTTGAGTCCTTCTCCAGTTCAGCCAAATGTTTCAAAAGACTTCCCTTAAGATCTTTTGTTTTTATGTAAGGGCTGTATGTTGTACTGAAGATGAGTTTGTTTGTTGCTTCTTTACGTGTACTTGTACAGTTTGTTAGTGTATTACGAATACTGTGGTTTATTTTTTCTGTTATATTCGTGATTTCATTGTTTTTGTATTCTCTGTCGAGTACTTTGTTTCTAAAGAAAGCGACTTTTTTAGTAAAGTCGTCATTGTTGTTTCAAGTGCGAGCGTATCTAAGGATTTCACCTTTGATAAAGCCATTAAATGTTGCTGTCGGGTGACACGATTCTCTATGTAGAAATTGGAATGTGTCTGTTGGTTTAGTATGTGTTTTGATGTCGAGGATATTTTCTTTGTGGTATCTTGCACCTTTGAAAACTACTACATCTAGGAATGTAATTTCTTGTGTTGAGTTTTCGTATGAAAACTTAAACGTTGGGTGCATTGTGTGGATTTTTTGAATGAAGTTTGTGAGTTCGGTTTGTGTTCCCAGGAAGATTGCAAAGACATAATCTCTGAATCTTTTCCAGAAGTGAATGTTGTTGTGGTTGTTTACGATTATTTTCTTTTCAAGTTCATGAAAAGCAATGTCTGCTATCTCTGGCGAGGCATTCGATCCCATGCTGCAGCCGCGGGTTTGGCGGAAATATTGCTTGTTAAATTCAAAACGGTTGTGTTTTAGAATTAGTGAAAGCATTTCTATTAAGTCTTCCGTAGGTGGTTTTATTGATGCCGTAATTTGTTTGAAGCGAGGTTTGTGAGTTTAATGTTTCACTGACTAGCCGAATCGCTTTGTCGTGAATTGTGTTTGTGTCCATCGACACCACGTTGAGTGTTACAAGAAATGCATGTTGGGGGAAATTTGTTTTTTTCTATTTTTGTATGAAGTTTGTTGTGTCTTTTATATTTGACGGTTGTTGCTGGACCAGTGGTTTTATGAAGTAATCCAGGAATTCTGAAATTCTGTTAGTGGGACTGGAGCAGCCACTAAATATTGGTCTCCCTGCAAACGTTGAGTTTTCAGGCGGCGGTTTGTGATTTTTAGGCAATAAGTACCACTGCGGGGTACGGATTTTTATGTTTTTTGGATCGAGATACTTAAAAGAATCATGGTCGATGTGTTTGTTCTCGTATATTTGTTTAATAGTTCGTGTACTTTGTTTACTGTTTGTTCTGTGTCGTGACTGTCTAGTTGTGTATAATATTGAGTGTTGCGTAATTGTCTTTTGCATTCGTGTATGTAATCTTTTGTGTTGACAATGACGATGCCTTGACCCTTGTTGAAGGGTATTAAAATTTTTACATTTTCTTTTTTGCAGAGAAAAAAAAATTACCAAAAAAAATTTTTTTTCCTACCTACCTACCCTATTTCTGAAGAGCATGTTACAGGAAACACACAATTTTTTTTGGCCTTAGGGCGATGTTCTGTTTATTTTTCAAGTTGTATTTTGGATGGAGTGGTGAGGAAAGGGGATGTGTGGAGATTTCCAGACGAAGAATTCGGAAGAAGGGAAAACTATGGGGAGGGGGCCCAGGAGTTTTCAAATCATAACGGGGAGCGTTACGAATAAGTTATAATTTCCTATTTTAATTGTAGGTGAGAGAATATAATACTTATGTGTGACACACTTTTTGCTAAAATTCCTCAAATCGGCTGCGAATGGTTCGCTGCCCGGCCATGAGAAATAAATTCCATGCACAGGGTACTGCTGGCATTATTCATCTAGAAGTTATGAATATGATTAATAAATGTCATGTAATTAACTTTTTTCACTATACAAGCAACGGTCCCTCTATCACATAGAGGGACCTTGTACAAGCCTTACCTGAGTCGCGTGTGTGAATATTACTTTAACACTCGCTATCTCATGATCAGTATCTCAAATAAAACAGTATATATCTCTTAATTACCCTCCCTAATCCCCTTCATTTAATTTATTCTGCCGATCAACAGCGCAGGGGCTTATCGTCCTATGCAAATAAATCGTTAGCAGCTGATAAGGTAAAAGACGGACCTTATGAACAAGTTATTTGGTCAGGGCGATAAGCCCCAGCGTTGTTTGTGGATGCGACGTGGTAGTTTGCGGCATGGCTTTATTATCGTCACGGTCAACCAAGTCTGGTAGTGAATTTGATCATCAACACTGACAATGCAGATTACACAGCCAAGTTGAGTACTGTGGCTAGTAGGTAGATCTACAAACTTTATTGGCTTCACTGGCTTGTGCCACAAAATCTGAAAAGTGTCAAAAGTTACAGTTACTCTAGGCAGATTAAGAAAGATTATAATTACACTTTTCTGACAATAAAACTGTGGAGATTTAATATTTCGGCGTATGTAAAGAACCACGCCGAATGTGAAATCATGCCATTTGTGCTCCATGGTACAGGGAAAGTCACCACCATATCCACTAACATATTAGGAAACCATACTTTTCAGCGAACTACAAAGTGGAATAACATTAGAACTACGTTATGGGGCTCGTGATATTAGCTGTGGTGGTTTTGTACATTTTTATTGAGAGTACCATTGTACCAAAATATGAGTAACATCAACAATGAAGACTGAAGTCTGCAATCGGCGTGGCATTATGGTACAACTTAATCTAAGTGAAATCATACAGAGCAAAACGTAAGTGATGCATTTTATAAGCTTTAGTACAACTGTAATGCTTTAGCGGCAATGTCTAACAAACATAGTTATGGTTACAATGACTGATTGGAAAATAAGCGACATGAGCAACATTTTACAGAACGTACCGTGCTCCGTGACGTCGGCAAAAAATAATCCACCTCCCTCGCCGTCCTGGGCGAAGAAACTGACCAGTCTCTTACCACTGCAGTAGGTGTAAGGAAGGACAAAACGTTAGCTTTAAAGGGAGTTGCTTTGATTTTCGGAGTTGCTTTTGATTTATTTCGGCGTTGTCCAGTTAATCCATATGTAAACACTTTAGTTATCTACCGTCTTCAGTAATATTATAAAACACCAAAAACTTTATATATACTGAGAGAGAATCATATGTAAAAACAAATGAATCACAAGTTTGAGTACTCAAACTTGTGATTCATTTGTTTTTACATGTATGATTCTCTCTCAGTATATATTGCAGTTGTCTGTAAATTGACAGATACCGCAAGTTTGCTGCTTTTGGTCAAGTAACACGATTATGTAAAAATGCTAATATAGCTTTCATGAATGTTATACCATAGTAGCTCCAACGTACAAAGCAAGTTTCGTCAATTTTGATCGAGATATATCCCTAATTAAGAAATTTTGTTAAATATGTAAAATAGAATCAATTGAATTAAAAATGCTTAAGAACTCTTTGGGGAAAAGTAATTTTTTTCGATGTTCACAAATTTTTCACAAAAGTAAGCCGTAGGAGAAACTTCATTTACTCCATGAACTTCAAAATGAGCCACACAAAGTGGTGGACAAAAAACGTATTGTACAAGTTTGAGGACCAAATATCTGTCCCCGAGGCGCATCCTACATTATTGTGAAGTGGAAAACACATTCTCTTGCCTTCTTACCCAGCTCAACTTGAAAAGTGCTTCGGACACTTCACACAAAGTAATGATTATCATGCAAAGACGCATTGTAAATGATATCACTTTTGACCAATATGCAAAGAATTAACCTTCAAACACTTGCATAAAACATTATTTACTCCAAATCTACAAAATCTACAATGGCAACGATTTTGATGTGCGTAATGAAAGGAACAGTTTTTCATTACGCGATGCAATTTCCCTATAATGTCGTTATTAATTATTTTTACTCCATTCATGAAAGTATTGACAATTGACCAAAAACTGTGAAAAGAAGCTCAAGAGAAATGTACGACACGCTTGTCGAACGACTTGCTGTCTCGAAATCTTCTTGTCTTTCAGATATGCACCTCGAAAGTGAAAGACTTAAACTTTTGCTCAAACTTTCCTCAGTGACACTTTCAACCACTCTCTTACCAAAGCAGGAATAAAAATCAGGGGTCACCGTGCAAACGTTGGTACTAGAGAGACAAATAACTTGCAATTTCTCGATATTTGAAACCCAAAATGGCCGCCATCCCTGTGTTAACTCTATGAGAAAAAAATAAAATTATCGATTTTCGAAAAACTAAGACCATGAAAACTTTTCCTTCGCCGAGAGCTTCAAAATGAGTCCCCACAAGTGGTAGGTCAGAAGAAAATTGATACAATTTGAAGGCCCGAATTTCTGTCCCCATGGTGCGTTCTACCTTAATTAAGCACTTAGTTTGCATAAAGCTCACAACACTGCCATGACAGATGGGGCAAAACAACGGAATTTTGATGAGTGGGATGGTACAAATGTTTGTACTGAAATGCTCAAAAAAGAAAGTTAACATTTGTTACTTCCTACCCATACCTTCACATTTTTGTTCTCAGTGATCTGATTGGCAGGGATATTGCTATGGGACCAGTAAGTCATGTCAGCATCTTCGAGGGCTGGTAGTTGTAACTTTTGATGATTTTTCACAATTTGTGTGCTTGTGTGTAAATTGCAAGTTCCTTTTTCACCCACCGAAGTATGGTAAAATAACCCGCTATTTAGCTTGCAAAGACAGCGTCTATCGTCGTGTGCAGTGCACTGTTATTGTTTTCGTTTGAATTTTAATCCAGACAAGTTTACTTGTCTACAATAGCAATAACATTCACACATGTACATGCTGTGTCGACAAGACAAATACTGTGTATCTCAACCTGTTTTTGTGACCTGAACAAGAAACTGTAGATGACATTAAGAACAAAAATAATGAAAAAATCATCTACAGTTAGGACTGCTGGCCCTTCACCTTTAAAGTACAGTCATATCATATCAATAAAAGTGTAAAGCATAGGCTCATTATCGAAACCGCTACAGTTTAGACTTTGATGAAGTTAAGAGCAATGTGATAATTAAATGTGGTTCTCAAAAGGTTAATGAACAAAACACGATTGGGACTAATGGATGGTGAATTAATGTCGGTTTGATCTGCAAATGTAAGCTCATCTGCTTTTCTTTTTACGTAATACACTTGTTTTATGAGTAATTTGTAATATTGCAATATTCAGTTATACAGCACCTAACACTTTTGAGAAATCTAAAAGATATGAAGATTCAATTATCCCAAAATAGTTCCAATCGCGTAACAATAAGTGACAAATGTCAGCCTCATTTTTGTCAGACGCAGGAGACACAATGTGTAAAAGGTTCAGGTTGTCGTGGTCAGCAGCTCCCAAAACAGACAGACAGACAGACATAAGACCAATGCT
Source organism: Ptychodera flava (assembly GCA_001465055.1). Lineage (NCBI taxonomy): Eukaryota > Metazoa > Hemichordata > Enteropneusta > Ptychoderidae > Ptychodera > Ptychodera flava. The sequence continues at coordinate 130,644 of LD346904.1, read as the reverse complement.
GACACGATGAGATACCAGTTTTTGAACGCGAAATTTATTTGTGAGCAGACGTGAATATCGTTTCCTTGGAGTGTTCTTTGAATAAAACCTGCTCATTCGCGGATAGACGTCGACTCATAACCATTGCTTTCATTGGCATCATTATGTAAAGGTACGGAACCATCGGTCCGAATTTTGTCATTGCATGTTGTCATTTGAGATGAGCACGGCATGCGGCGATGATATATCCACGTGATCATTGTCGTCATCTGGCAGTGAGTCATCATCTCCATGGCCATCAACTTGCTTTTCCCTTGTGGTCTTTCTGGTACAGCCAAAACAAAACAAAACAAGCGGTTAAAGTGTGACACTAAGTAGTCTGTAACGTATATTAGTGAAAAAAACTACAAGGCAAACTCTTTGGGAGAGCAAGTACGCTTTCCTGACTACGAATTTAAAATAAACTCTTGTATCAATACAACTTTGATGATTAAAACATGACACGTGCAATCACGACATTTTGAAGACACTCAACTGAGGATGCCCCTGGGTACCTGCATACCAAGTTTCAAAGCAGTCAGAATAGTCAATCGGAGAAAATGAGTTTTTGATATAAAAAAGTGAAAATTTGCCCTAAATATATAGATATGAAAATTTCACAACCATTTACACAAATATGACAGAGGTCAAACCCAAGGATCATGCATATAAAGATTTAAAGCAATCCAACCAGAATTTTGGGAGAAAATGACTTTTTGACCAAAAATATGAAAATTTGCCCCAGGAATACAAATATAAAAATTTCACCACAATTTGAACAAATCTGACTGGAGCCAGCCCTAAGATCATGAATACTAAATTTCAAAGCAATGGGACAAGCAGTTTGAGAGAAGAGGATTTTTAACCAAAATGGGAAAAATTGACCCCAACATATACATTTAAAAAAATTCACCACAATTTGAGCAAATCTAAGTAAAGTCACCTTAAGGGACCTGCATACGAAGTTTCAACCAAATCTGATATACGGTTAGAAAGTTTTAGCAATTTGCAGAATTTTTCCTATGTTTACCTCATTTGTATATTTTGACACTGACACGTTCATTTGAACAATTCACTTTTCCACCCCTGGGTGCACCTGTACACCAAATATTAAGACGCTGGTTGCTGTGATGTTTGAGTTTTTGGAAGTGGACGGACATATATCCATCATTATGATACATACAGATGCCACCGACTTACTATATAAGCTCCCTTTGGTTATATATCCATATACCAAATGTGAACTAAAAACTACTGACGGGCCCTTCTATGAAATATGTTTGCTGATAGGCCCTCGAAGGTCTATGGTTCACTAAAGGAATACTGAACTATTGGTGGCCTAAGTGTATTCTACAATATTCACAAATTCCAAACATCTTCCAAATACACATCTTCAAATTGTGAATGACAAACCATGGCAGTTTTGAAAAGTTGAAAAACAAAACTAATAAACTTTACCGTCAAATGAACGAAATAAGAGGTCAAGCGGCAAACGACAAAACTTTGTTGGTTTATTTGTATTTGTTTCTTGTTTTTTTGGGGTTTTTTTGCTAACTTACGTCCCAAAAGTCTCTCCTTCTTCAAGAGTGTCCGGAAGATCACGATTGAGTGTTTCTGGCAATAGAAGTCCTAGAGCTCCAGCGAGACATGATGTTAGTCCCATGACAAAAAACGGCAAAGGATGCCAGATATTTACCAGCAGCATGGCGTAGGGT
>LD346904.1:118911-123911 GCA_001465055.1 Ptychodera flava | reverse complement strand
AAATGAACATCACATTTTATTGGCTTCAGATTTTTATCATAATTTTATCAAAATTTTAAAAAAAAGTTGACTGGTGTATATTTCGATATAGGCAACAACAATTGACTTTAGCGCTTAAATGGTTAATGACAGGCACAGATTCTTGTGCTTGACAAGTCGGAGAGTTACAGCTATTAAACCTTTATGGTGTATTGGTGGACGGTAGGTAGCAGGAGGGGGACACAAAACATTTACACCATCGTCAATTTCTCCATGTTCGCGTGACTGTGTTGTTGGCAGAAGTGAAGTGAGCGGGTGAGAAATAATGTAGAAATTGTTGTTAGTGATTTACTTGTTTACGATGATAAACCCAATCACGATTTTATGTAACTCGTTCTTAAAAACTGCACTTGGGCAGTGACTTTCCATAAAAACAGCTAAGTTATGGAGGATAAATAAGCCGGCCTTACCAAGCCGTGCGGACCGGACGATGCACCGTCTACTGCAGCGCTTACCTTTGAGAAAATATTCACGAAGATTTGTCTAGCCATGAAAAGGGGTGGAAATACTCACCTAGAATAAAAAGTACGAGATTGATTCCCATACCAAGTGCCGATATAAGGAACTGTCCAACCACAAACATTGGGAACCAAGGTGAGAAGGCCGTACCAACACCCGTCAAGGCTAGGAAGAACGCCCCAGCTATAAGGATGGTCTTCCTTCCAAAACTGTTGAAATAGATAGTTTTGAGCGATGGTGATAATTGTTATGATGGTGTGATGATGATTTGATGATGATGATGATGATGATGATGTTGTACGTTTAAAAGTCGCCAATACAAGAAAACGTGCATATATAGATGATTGTATTTCCAGCATCTCCGTTGTTTTTATCCTTTTGCACGTAGAGTTATGTCTTTGGTGTTTCTTAACTAGCGAGCAGTGTTATAAGCAACAATTTGTTACTTTTTTTATATGTTGTCTTGAAAAATGTACTCGGAAGAAAAATAATTGTGAACAACTGTCCCGGCATTTTTCGAGGTCTCATGCCGAAGAACACTAAAGCGCCCTCACGGCGGACTCTGTTGCATCCGTCTGTTTCACTGTACTACTTACATGTCCGCTAGTTGTCCAAGAACCACACTACCAACCAGCTGACCAACGCCGACGATGGATTTGGACAACTCCTTCATCCAGTCTTTGTCACAAACCAAATTGAACTAAAAGATGTAAAAGATTTCACCATATGCAAATCACCCGCGCCTCGGCATGTAAAGTCCAACTGATCACAAGGTCGGGGAGAGCGACTATTGAATTCTCAGTGTCATATCGCGCTAAATTACTGGATGTGGAATTTTTGTTTTCGAAGTGCCTGCGCCGGTGAATGTCCTTACCATGGAGTCGAATTTGAGATCTTTTGAGGGGAGCCGCAGCCATGCTCCTCTCTGAAAAAAATCATTCGCTATGAAGGTCGAGAGGGAAAAGAATGGCTTGGAGAGAAAAGTATGACTGTCTTGCTAAACCCGGGAAAATGGTCGAACTTCGAACTCGAAAAAAGTTGCATTATTAGCACCCTTAAATGGATGCAATGGTTCGTTCTATGATACATGTAAAATCTGATATTAGAAAAATAGTGGTAAAAATGGAAAATGTACATGTTTTACCAGATACCCTTTCAAATGATGCAGATTTATACCCAGTGTAATTGCAATGCTTGGTGTCACTGTATGACCTCCAACGGTGGACTGACGAATTCAGTTGTGCAGATAACATTTCAATCTTTGCTAGTTCTTTGCTATTCTCGTTGGCTGATAGTCACCTCAAGAAGACCAAGTAGTCACGTTTACAGAGACTGCACTTGGGGACTCTCACCAGACAGACCAACACACTGGCTCTTAGGGAGCGTTCAGTTATTATGGCCGGGGGTGGGCCGGCAAATTCTTCCTGCGCATCAGTCAAAATAAGTGAACCCCCCTACCTATAGCACCGAAAATTTGATGGACCCCCTTTTAAGATGACAAAAATTTCATGACCCCCTACATTGCTCGAGTAAAGCTGCACACATATACACCTCGGGAGGGGTGGGGTGGTAAAATACAAAAAAATCTCAGATTTTTTCAAATGACCCTCCTTACAATCTCACAAGGTGTTCATGTTCTAATCTCCCCTTCTGACTTGCTATAATTTTGAAATTACCCCTCAAAGGGATTGGACAGAAATTACAGGTGGAACGCAATATTTTTTTCGCAAGCGTGGGTTTACAAAATTTTGATATTTGGATTTAATTGATAATGAGCTGTTGATAATGTTGATTCACTATACATGGTAGTCTAGGAGAAAACTTTGTAATAGTTTTTGAATTCAAAACTATATCTATGCATTTATAGATATTTGATAATTGACATAAAAGTACTTAATTGGAATAGGGTTGTTACAACTGGTATGTGGACAAAAAAATTGACTTCAGAATTTCACTAAAAATGTTCATCCACTATACATGGGAGTCTATGATAAAATTGTGAATAATTTTTTTTCCAATGAGAAACTTGCTATACTTGTGCATATACAGACGTTGAATAATTAAAATTAATTATACTTGATTGGAATATGATGGTTAAGGTGCATATTATGTGTACTAGAAATCTGATTTTGAAATTTCACTGAAAATGTCCATCCACTATACGTGGGAGTCTATGAGGAAACTGTGAATGACTTTTTTCGAATACAAAAACAGGTAAATCTGTGTATTTATGTAGTCTCGAATTAATATTATTGTACTTGATCAGACTGGAGTGGTTACAAATGGATATGTGTGCAAGAAATCTGATTCACCATAAATGGTAGTCTATGAGGAAACTATGAATATTTTTTTTTCAAATTCAAAACTATCTAAATCTGTGTATGTATGGACATTTGATAATTCATTTTAAAGTACTTAGTTAGACTAGGATGGTTAAAGGTTGATATGTGTGCAAGAAATTGGATTTTGGAATTTCACCAAAATGTTGCTTCACTATACATTGGAGTCCGTGAGAAAACTATGAATAATTTTTTTACAATGCTAGACTAAATTAATTTGTGCTTTTATAGGTGTTTGATAATTGATACAAATGCACTTGATTCAAGGGTATTTTAAAGTTCAGATGTTAACAACAATTATGGTATTGGAATTTCACCATAAAGTATATTTTCACCAGCTTCATGGTACTAGTAGTCTACAGGTAACTGTTACATAATTTCCCTGATAAAACTTGCTATATCTCTAATATGTAGGTAATAGGAATTGTTCATTGCCGTCAGTGAGCTCGATTTACAATAAGACAAGCCTCAGAGTTGCCTAGTCAAGATGTTCATGTGACAGATAATTATACTTTTGTCCAGATTTACAGTTGACTTCAGAGAATGAAAATATGCAGTGAATCATTTCCATCCCTCAGAATATTTTTGAACTCTGAAACTGCTTTTTGACGAGACGGATACTTATGAAAATTACAGTGGATTTCAAAATAGCTTGGAATTACAACGTCCCCGGGTGATAAGAAAAACGTTCCGGGCGATGATAAAAAACGCCAACTGCATTCATTATAAACACTGTCTTTCGATAGATTTTGCAACAATTTAACTCAATACGACGTTCACTATGCCACAGTCAATCTCGTCAGTGAGAGCAAATTGCCGCGCTCCCGCTGAAAGACTCACCCATACACCAACGTTCACAACAAAACATTATTTTTATTTCATGTTTGAACACTGAACAGCTGTTTTGTTTCTGAACAAAGCAAGGTAATAGACTAATGTTCATGCACATGCACTAGAAGATATCTCAAACCTCGGAGTACTGAGTTGAAAACTTACCAAAATGCGATGTAGAACGATGACTAAACCATGTTTACTATATTTCGGACAGCAAATGCAAAACAGATGTGGAGTAAACAGTTTTCGACAACTAAGAAATGAATGTCGTAATCGTATCCAATCTGTAATCAACAGAATTCATAAACTCACTTAGTCTAATAGGACAAAGCTAACTGTAGGCTGGACGTGAGGCGTATTACGAGGTCTAAGTGAAGGTTCATTGTCCGTATGACTCATATTCATCAGTCGACGATAGAGGTGCACTTGACGGCGACAGCAACGCCTGCGGTATACGAGGGGCATCGTTTTGAAGATATCGATGGCTATTTACGTACGGATATGGCTGCTGCGACGATAGGTGACCAGTGTTAGCACTCCCTGGTTGCTGCATTAAGGGCATGAAGTACGGTGAAAAACCACTGCCCGTAGTGCTGTGCAGGAAACGGTTGGCCAGGATATTGACTGTGTTGCTGACTGCTGACATTGCTTGCTAATGGCAATTCATTAGTGGAATTCTCACTCTGTGTAGTTTCACGTGCGAAAAGTGACTCCATGCAGTTTCAACAGACGTTCAGTTGGATTACGAGTATACGGCGTGTTTTGCTCGCGACGTGTTTCACGTTTTTCTGTCAAAGAAGCGATGATTAATGGCCATATTTCACTTTCATCGTCAAGGTTGTCGGGGACTTTACCATTACAGTACTTGCGCAGGATTTCTGTGTCCGCATTGACAATCACCTGTCTTACACGGCCGTATTTTAAATATTTTTCTGGGTCGCTGTTGATCAAGTGTGACGATATTTTGCTTTCGAAACAGTTTCTCATTGACTCTGCTGTCTTCTCTTTCACTTCCAGTTCCGTTTGTAAACATTTCAGTTCACCTTCAGCTTTTTGCTTCAGCTGTGCTAGACTTGAAAGCTCCCTTTTGCTGTCCGCATGGAGATCAATTTCGCCACAAACTACTACACTGTCACATGGCGATTTTTTCGGTCACTTCCCCTTTGTATGACCCGCTCTCATATGACAGTTATGGCACAGTTTCAACGTTGTATCCTTAAAGACATCAGGAATAAACAATTTTTCCTTGGCACGGTATTTATCGCTCAAAGCTTTTACTGCTCTTGCTTTTTCTTCTACCTGAAGTCTTTTCCTTCGCAGGTCCAGATC
>LD346904.1:81506-102769 GCA_001465055.1 Ptychodera flava | reverse complement strand
CTTGTACCAACTTTGAATAAATTTGCTTGATACATGTCTGAGTTATGGTTCCGGACATGAAAAAATCGGAAAAAAATGGCCACACGGTGGCCATATTGGATTGTATCTTAAAACAAATCAATGTGCATATGTATGACATAGGTCAATGTCCTTGTACTAAGTTTGAATAAAATCGGTGAATAAAATTAGTTGAGACATGCCCAAGTTTTGGCTAAGGACACGAAAAAATTGTAACAAAATGGCTGCCATGCAGCCATATTGGATCATATCAAGAAACAAATTGACATACATATGTATGACATAGGTTAATGTCCTTGTACCAACTTTGAATAAAATCGGTTAAGATATGTCTTAGAGTATTATGGCCCTTGACATGAAAAAATCGTAACAAAATGGCCACAAGGCTGTGGAAAACCTCACTCTTCCCAATCATCGTCCTTTTGTACGAGGACTTCTCGCACTGGGCCAAGCTTGTCCATCAGAGTGTAGACTGAGCTTTGTGCAGTAGTCAGTTTCCCCATTGTTGTGAGAGCGCGAACTATCCTGGCAAGCCTGTTATAAAAGTCGTGAATGTCACGCAACTTGTGAATGTTGGTCACCACAGGTAGTTCCTCAAGTTCCTTTATCAAGGCTTTGTGCACCTTAATGTCCTTCCCATATGTCTCGACTAGTATTCTTTTGGCTTCCTGATATCCCTCTGAGGTATGTGGTAGCCCAAGGATATCCTCCTTTGGTTTGTCTTTCACTAGCTCTAGTAAGTAATTAAACTTACTGATTTCTGCAAGATTAGAACTGTCCACCTCTACTGTAAACTGATTCCAAAAGCGTAACCAGTCCTTGTAGTCACCAGAGAATGGTGTGATAGTATATTTCTGAAGCTTCACTGCTTGTGTTGAGGGCGCTGTTGAAGATGCATGTTCCCCCCTGTGGTCAACTCGTTCGGCACGGTTGGCTTCGATCTGTCTCTCGAAATCTAGTTTCTGTCTATACCACTCTTCCTCCCGTTTTTGTTGGCGTGCAGTTGCCATCTCAATTTCCATTTGTTGTTGAACTCTGTATTTTGATTGTTGCTCATTTACCACGAGCTGGATATGTAGCTCTTTTTCAAGCTTGAGTTGTACGTCTCTTTCCACAGCTTTGTCCAGCTGTTTTCTGATACGCTGCTGCGCCTCCCTAAATAACTGGATGGACTCTTTCTGTGTTGTTGTCCACTCCTTCACATGTTCTAAGTCCGACTCTGCTTCCAACATATATTCGGCTGTCTCGTCTTTTAATTTGTCTAATCGCTTGATCAACTCTCCTATTTGTTCATATGCCGTGGTAATATCTACCGTGTCCTCACTGTTGGATAGCTCTGCAATTTCATCAAGTTTGATTTTGGCAATTGCCAGCTGTCGTTTGAATCTCTCCTCGGTAAATGTCATGTTTTGTACACGCTTGTAAGCACTGCGATCAACAGTTATTCGACTGCAAAAACCTCGTTGCAACTGCGTCAGTTCTGCTTTCCCACGGTAACTTTCATCTAATTTGATTGATGATGCAATGCTGTGTACAACACTTAGTCCTATATGATGTACTCACGCTCTTTCCAGTATCTTTCTCCCGTCGTGGTCGCCACTGTTCAGTGTGGGGAATATTTAGTGTAGAGATATTGGCCGCCGATCATTCCCAGTGACACTGAAGAAACTCATAGTTCTCGATGAACAAAAACATTGGTTTATTACGTTTAAACTCACGGTACAGAGCAGCACGCCGCATCCATTTGCGTTGCCGTTGTAGGTTTAAAAAGCATGATGGGAAATCCGGTAGTAATGAGAATTTAATCCTAGAATCACGACAAAATAACATGAATAAATTCAAGTATGAAGCAACTGTTGTCGGAAACTTTGTGACAAAGGGAAATCAACGCTCGATGTTTTGGACAATACCAAAGTGGAAAAGGGATTGAGCTCAGAGATGGACCATGCCTCAGCATTACATGCCACTGTTATTGCCAAAGTGGGAAAGGAGAAAGTTCGAGTTATGTTTGACACAGGTGCAGGGAGTTCATACATATGTTCAGAGTTGATCACAAAATTGCACCTAAAGCCAGCGAAGACAGAACAACGTCGTATTGAACAGATGTACGGCACTGTAAGGAAGATTGTTGAGGTGTACAGTATCACATTACAGTCCCTAGCAGTTGATGGTTTCTCATTTAATGTGGAGTGTGTGAATGCTGAGAAAGATATATAAACCTACCTGCCTTACCCAGGCATTCCTGCATTGAAGAAACAACACAGACGACTCAGCCGATTACATTTCAGTGAGGAAGAGACAACTGATGTTTCAATGCCAGTTCACATTATTTTAGGAGTCGCAGACTACCAGAGGATTCGCACGACAGAACCTCTAGTCCTTGGAACCCACCCAGATAAGGATGCAGGAGCAGAGTTCACGATGCTGGGTTGGACAATTTCTGGACGGCAGTCAGGGAGAGAGAGTCAGACAGAGAAACAGTTCTTTTTGAGATCCAGCCAAGAAGAATTTGAGAAGCTGTGCTCACTGGATGTTCTTGGAATCAAAGACACAGATATAAAGGAAAGTGCAGCAATTCACGAAGAGTTCAAGAAACAGTTGACTAGGGCAGAGAGTGGATACTATGAAACAAAACTACCTTGGAAAGAAGATCATGTTCCACTTCCTACAAATAAGAGCTTGTGCACAGCTCGGCTATACAGCACAACAAAGAGACTAGAGAGAATCGGGAGATTAGAAGAGTAAGACAAAATCATGAGAGAACAAATCAATATGGGAGTGATTGAGCCTGTACCAGCCAATCAAACAGGGGAGACAGTACATTATGTCCCACATCAAGCCGTCATCCGAGATAAGGCTGAAACAACTAAGATGAGAATAGTGTATGACTGCTCAGCGAGAGCCAATGTGAGAAGCCCTTCACTCAATGACTGCCTAGAGACGGGGCCACCACAACAACCACTCTTATTTGACATCATTGCAAGAAATCGCACGCGAAAGTTCTGTATCACAGGAGATATTCAGAAAGCTTTCCTGCAAATCAGAGTGCACGAACAAGACAGGGATGCACTGCGAGTGCTGTGGTATAACAATCTACAAGATCGTGAGGTGACGGAGTACAGATTCACACGAGTGATCTTTGGAGCGACGTCGAGTCCATATATTCTCGTTGTAACACTGCAGAAGCACATTGAGGACTATGAACAGGAATATCCAGCAACAGTACACAGCTTGCTGGAAGATACATATGTTGACGATATTCAAGGTGGTGGAAACAAAGAAGATGATGTTGTGACTTTCAAGGCGGAGTCCACCAAAATACTGTCAGAGGGTGGTTTAAATCTTCACAAATGGCATAGCAACATCGATCACCTCAGCGCAGAGAACGACAAGAAGGAAGAAGATACTTACACAGCGAGGTTTGTTGGCAACACATCTGGCAATGAGACAAAGATTTTAGGTATTCCATGGAACAAGGAGGAGGATACTTTGACGATCAGTTTTGAATCATGCCAGAAGAGCAGTGAACCAATCACTAAAAGGAAGATGTTAGCTGATATCAACAGCATCTTTGACATACTTGGATGGAGTTCTCCAGTTACTATCACTGCGAAGTTGATCTTCAGTGAAGTGTGCCTTCTTCAGCTACATTGGGATGAGGAAATTCCAGATGAAATTCAACGGAAATGGCAGATGTGGATAAACAGCTTGCAGCGTACACCAACCATAACTGTACCACGCTGTGTGTTCACTGACAATCCAACACATTATGAGATGCATGGATTTGCTGACGCAAGCAAGACTGCGGTTTGTGCTGCAATATACATCGTTGCGTATGAGAACTCAACACCGATCAGCCAGAATCTACTCACAGCTAAACGAAGAATAGCTCCTAAACACATGAGCATTCCAAGGTTGGAGTTGATTGCTGCACATACCCTAGCCAAACTACAGAATAACGTCAGCAAAGCCTTGGCCAATTTCCCCATCACAGCTTGTCACAGTTGGGTAGACAGCACCACTGTTTTATACTGGCTGTCTAACCGTGGAGAATGGTCAACATTTGTGCGCAATCGGGTCAAGAAGATTGGCGAGCTGACAGAGTCTAAGTGGAGATATGTGCCAACAGCAGAAAATCCAAGCGACCTGGGAACTAGAGGGTCAGCACCAAGTCGACTCGGGACGATGTGGTTTCAAGGGCCAAGCTGGCTCTCAAGTGAAGGTGACAGACCAGTTCAACCAGAGATTTCCGAGTCAGAGGGAGCCAAGTCAGAGAAAAAATCAATGAAGAAAAGTGAAGTGATGCTTCTACTGGAAGATGCAACTCAGAATGAGATGAAAGCATGGTCACAAGAGCTTCTGAGCAAGTTCAAATTCTGGAAGCTTCTACGCATAACGTCATATATGAAGCGTTTCATAGATGGCTGTATGGGGATGAGACGAGTTGGCCCACTCACTAAATCAGAGATCACAGCATCAGAGAAGATATGGATCCACATAGCACAGCAAACAAAAGACATGACTTCAGGTGTCACATTAGCAGCAGATGAAGATGGAATACTGAGGTGTCATGGCAGAGTTCCAGGTTACAACCCTATCTTCATCCCAAGAAGATCTGCCCTGGCAAGACGTATCATTGAGCACTGCCATCTTCAGACATTACACGGGGGAGTTGCAACAACAATGAGTAAGATCAGAGAGAAACACTGGATCCCAAAGCTACGATCCATAGTCAAATCTATACGACACGAATGCAGCTACTGTGCGAAGTATCGTGCAAAGGTGTTAGATGCTCCAGCTACATCAGCCTTGCCCACCTACAGAACGGAATTCACTGAGCCATTTGATGTGACAGGTATGGACTTTGCAGGGCCACTCATGTACAAATCAGAAAAGCATGAGACCAGAAAGGCTTACATTGCCCTCTTCACGTGTGCCAGCACTAGAGCTGTGCATCTCAAGCTTTGCAGAGACCTGTCTGTGAATGAATTCAAGCGACAGTTGAAGGAGTTTGTTGCACGGAGAGGAACACCAAGAGTCACGGTGAGCGACAACGCCAAGACCTTCATCGCGACCAAACGGTGGTTGTCGACGTTGCAAAAGGATGAAGATTTGTTCAACTATTTGACAACACATAACATAGAGTGGAAGTTCAACATGTCACGTTCTCCATGGTGGGGTGGATTCTTTGAACGACTCATCGGCATCATGAAGAGAAGTCTGTCGAAAGCTATAGGAAGAGCACTACTGAAATTTGAAGAGCTTGAGGAAGTTCTGCTTGATGTGGAGACGTTCATGAACAACAGACCATTGTGCTATATGGAAGAAGACTTCGAGCAAGTAGTGATCACCCCAAACCTGCTGTTGCGTGGACAACCAGCACGGTTTCTGGAGGAGAGCATCGATGACATGGATGACTCGAGAGATGTGATGAGCAAGCGTCTGAAGTACTTAAGATCCTGCAAAGAAACCGTTCGCAAACGTTGGTTGAATGAGTACCTTCACGCCTTGCAGGAACGTTACAGCAAGAGGATTGAAGCAAAGGATCAGGAGTTACCAAGAAAGAAGTCTATTGTTCTACTCAAGGACACGACCAAGAATCGAGCAAATTGGAAGATAGGATGGATTGTAGACAACATAGTGGGTAAGGATGGAGTGATAAGAGGATACAAGATCCGGACAGGCAGTGGCTATGTTGTTGAGAGGCCACTCCAGTTGGTGTGTGATCTGGAAGTCAGCGGAACTAACGACGCAACAGGGGTTGGCACTATAGCTGAACCAGAAGCTGACTCTGTGATTAACCAGACATGCACTTCAGCTGATGAAGAGGAAAGATCTTAAACCAACCAACAGTTGAGATACCCTGCTCGGCGAGCAAAGACTGCTGCGGTAGATCGCCTTGTTGGTGTCATTGCTAACGAGAATGAGGACGATTAGGAAACCTCTATATTAAAGTTGAAGTAACTTTAATAGGGGGAGGGTGAGGAAAACCTCCCTACTTTATTATTTGTTGTTTATTGTTGTTTAGACCAAAACTGAATTTTGTTTATTGCTGTTTATCGTGTTTATCATGATTCCGGCAATTTGGCAAAATATTTTATACTATAGTTGATGCTCTACACTTACTGCGCATGACATGAAAACTTCGCTCAACAGAGACTTTTCTAGAGCTTTGACACAGTTATGAGAACCTACGTACAGGCGATGGCAGAACTTTGACCAAATGCACATTTTTCAGGACACTCATTACTGTGCATGTACTATAATTTATTTGCGTGGACTGTGTGAACATGGACATATTTGTCACAAAGTTTCCGACAACAGTTGCTTCATACTTGAATTTATTCATGTTATTTTGTCATGATTCTAGGATAAAATTCTCATTACTACCGGATTTCCCATCATGCTTTTTAAACCTACAACGGCAACGCACATGGATGCGGCGTGCTGCTCTGTACTGTAAGTTTAAACGTAATAAACCAATGTTTTTGTTCATCGAGAACTGTGAGTTTCTTCAGTGTCACTGGGAATGATTGGCGGCCAATATCTCTACACTAAATATTCCCCACAAGGCAGCCATATTGGATCGTATCACATAACACATTGACATGCAAATGTATGACATTAGTCAATCTCCTTGTACCAACTTTGAATAAAATCCGTTGAAACATGTCTGAGTTATGGCTCTGTACATGAACAAATCGTTATAAAATGGCCGCCTGGCGACCATATTGGATTGTATCACAAAACAAAATGACATGCATATCTATGACATTGGTCAATGTCCTTGTACCAACTTTGAATAAAATCGGTTTAAACATGTCTGAGTTATGGCTCTGTACATGAAAAAATCGTAATAAAATGGCCGCCTGGCGGCCATATTGGATCGTATCACAAAATAAAATGACGTGCATATCTATGATATTGGTCAATGTTCTTGTACCAACTTTGAATAAAATCGGTTGAAACATGTCTGAGTTATGGCTCTGTACATGAACAAATCGTAATAAAATGGCCGCCTGGCGCCCATATTGGATCGTATCACAAAACAAATTGATGTGCATCTCTATGACATTGATCAATGTCCTTGTACCAACTTTGAATAAAATCGGTTTAAACATGTCTGAGTTATGGCTCTGTACATGAAAAAATCGTAATAAAATGGCCGCCTGGCGGCCATATTGGATTGTATCACAAAACAAATTGACGTGCATATCTATGACATTGGTCAATGTTCTTGTACCAACTTTGAATAAAATCGGTTGAAACATGTCTGAGTTATGGCTCTGTACATGAACAAATCGTAATAAATGGCCGCCTGGCGACCATATTTGATCGTATCACAAAACAAAATGACGTGCATATCTATGACATTGGTCAATGTCCTTGTACCATTTTTGAATAAAATCGGTTTAAACATGTCTGAGTTATGGCTCTGTACATGAAAAAATCGTAATAAAATGGCCGCCTGGCGGCAATATTGGATTGTATCACAAAACAAATTGATGTGCATCTCTATGACATTGGTCAATGTCCTTGTACCAACTTTGAATAAAATCGGTTTAAACATGTCTGAGTTATGGCTCTGTACATGAAAAAATCGTAATAAAATGGCCGCCTGGCGGCCATATTGGATCGTATCACAAAACGAAATGACGTGCATATCTATGACATTGGTCAATGTTCTTGTACCAACTTTGAATAAAATCGGTTGAAACATGTCTGAGTTATGGCTCTGTACATGAACAAATCGTAATAAAATGGCCGCCTGGCGACCATATTTGATCGTATCACAAAACAAATTGATGTGCATCTGTATGACATAGGAAGTAATATCCTTGTACCAAGTTTGAATGAAATCGCTTCTTGCATCTCTGAGATATCTGCGTGAACGGACGGACGCACGCACGGACGCACACACGCACGCACGCACGGACGCACACACGCACGGACATGACCAAACCTATAAGTCCCCCCGGACGGTGTCCGTGGGGACTAACAAGCACTGAGTTTGTGTTAGGCTCATAATATTGCAACCACACATCGGGAAAAACAATGCAATTTTGATGAGTGTGATGGAGACATTTTTACTGAAATGCTAAAAAGGAAAGTTAACATTCTTACTTCCTATCTATACCTTCATATTTGTTTTCCTTCTCCGGTGATTTGATTGGCAGACTCTGAGATGTAATTATATCAGCATCTTCATCTTCAGCAAGTAACTGTAACTTTAAATAATTTTTTACTATTTTTGTGTCTGTGTGTAAATTGCAAGTTCTTGTTTCATTCACCGAAGCATGGTATAAATATAAAATAACCCGCTATTAAGCTTGCAAACACAGCGCCTATGCGTGTAGAATGAACTGTTGTTGTTTACGTTTGGACTTCAGTCCAGACAAGCTCACTTGTCTACATCAACAATACCGTTCACACATGTACATACTGCGTTGAAAAGACAAATGCTTTGTATCCAACCTGTTTTGTGAAGCTGAAATAATGAAAAAATGATCTTAAGTTACAGCTGCTGGCCATATATCTTCAAAGTAGAGTCACATCGTGTCAGTAAAGTTATCAAGCTCAGACCAATTAGGAAAACCGCGACAGTTGTAGAAGACATTGATAAACTATGCCCAATACAGGGCTCAAGTAGTGAACACGCATGTGAACAGATGTCAGCCTCATTATTGTCAGACTCAGAGAACTATATAAGCTAAAGGTTCAGCCCATGGACAAGATGCAGTTAATAAAGATGAGTCGATTTGATGAGACAATAAACACGTGGCTCTGCGTGCAAGTCTGATTGTCGTGGTTCGGCTGCGACCCCAACCACATGCAGACAGAAAGGATTCGATCTGATGCCAACTTTTGAAAGCGAAATTTATTGGTAAGCAGACGTGGATATCGTTTCCTGGCAGTATTCTTGAATAAAACGTGTGCATATGTAGACGGCGACTCATAACCTTTGCTTTAATTGGCACCGTTATGTAAATGTAGAGAATCTTGTCTGCAAAATCATCGCTCCGAATTTTGTCATTGCATGTTGTCATTTGAGATGAGCACAGCATGCGGCGATGAGATGGCCACGTGATCATTGTCGTCATTGGGCAGTGAGTCGTCGTCTCCATGGCCATCAACTTGCTTTTCCCTTGTGGTCTTTCTGCAACAGACACAACAAAACAAAACAAAAACAAGCAGTTAAAAGTCACTGTGTGACAATAAGGAGTCTAAAACGTAAATTGGTAAACAGGAATACACGGCAAACGCTGTAAGCAAGCATAGTCTCCTGACGAACAATTTAAAATGCACACTCTCGTATCAATACAACTTTGATGGTTATGTCAGAATAAATTTAAGAAGCACATGAGATGTGCAATCACGACATTTGCTCAATAGTCCAAGTAATACAATGACCACCACATCCACTAACTAATTACGAAAGTGCATTTTTACGATTCGCAATGCGGAAACAGCATGACAATGTCAGAGGCAATTGGTTTTATAAGTGATAGTTTTGCAATTTTATATGCCTGTTACATTATACTAATATATTGGCAAACTCTTATATAATAAAAACTCAACTTCACATTCAACTTGAAATTATGATCCACGATATATAGTCTATGTAACATATAACTTAATACGGATCGAGAAAAACGCCGCATTTCATTGAATCTAGAACAACTGTAAGCAATTCGTGATGATGGCACGAGCAATATTTTTGTTCTACGTCTTCACTGTGTGTAATGTACAGGTAATAGAAAATTATCGCCTTTAATGTCATTGCATTGCACTGCGTTGCAGCGCAGTGCAGTGTAGTGTACTGTACTGGCAGTACAGTACAGTACATACAGTACAGTACAGTACAGTACAGTACAGTAAAGTAAAGTAAAGTAAAGTACAGTACTGTACAGTACAGTACAGTACAGTAAAGTACAGTACAGAACAGTGCAGTACAGTGCAGTGCAGTACACTACCTACAGTACAGTACACTTCAGTTTAGTTCAGCGCAGTGCAGTACGGTACAATATAGTGCAGTAGAGTACCGTACCGTACAGTACAGTTCAGTATGGTACAGTACAGTACAGTACAGTACTGTAGTACAGTACTGCAGTACAGTACTGTAACATTACAGTACAGTACAGTATAGTACAGTACAGTACAGTACAGTACAGTACAGTACAGTGCAGCGCAGCGCAGTGCAGTGCAGTACAGTGCAGTGCAGTGCAGTGCAGTGCAGCACAGCACAGCACAGTACAGTGCAGTGCAGTACAGTACAGTACAGTACAGAACAGTACAGTTCATTATGGTAGAGTACGGTGCAGTACAGTACAGTGCAGTACTGCAGTACAATACAGTACAGTACTAAAATGAAAAAGTACTGGCCAGCCTATCTTTGTTATGAAATACATTTGCTCATGGACCCTGGAGGGTATATGGTTTACTGAATAAACACTGAACAGTTGGTGGCCTAAGTCTACCGTACAATATTTGCTTATTCGAAACATCTTCCAAATACACATTTTCAAATTGTGAATGAGAATCCATGACAGTGTCGTATCATTAGAAAGAAGCTGGAACTGACGACGAGTGATGATGTAGATCTTGTGTTTTGAATACGGAACCATGGCTAGGCCTCACGGCTCAGCCACTGTTACATCAGTCTGTGAGTCTGTGTGTGTGTGGCTATACATGTGTCGGTGTGTCCTAGTTCCTGTATTAGTATTGTGTGTGTGTCCATTTATACAGTATCTTGGCTATGTCGGATATCGACGCAATAAAGAGTACAATAAGATGACATACAACACTTTGATTTCTACTGACGTAAAAAAGATATAAATGTAGAAATTATCACTTGCCCGAGTGTGGCTTGCTACTAAGAATTCTTTTGTTTCAAACGAACGCCATGAGTAAATTAAAATGATAATAAGAGCTTAAAGAGGCACTCCCACTTGGTAACATTTTTAAAACATATTTTTTTAGTGCCAACGGTCGATATTTGACGTGGCGACTCCGCGCGGATCGCGAGATATCGATATAAAACATGTCATTTCCCGAGCGTATTTTTCACATCCCGAAGTTTTACGATCCTTTCTGGTTATGACCCAAAATCCCCCGAAAGTGTGTTGTTGTTCTGATTGACGATATTCTAAGGAGTCCAAAAACGTTAGAATGACGCAATTAAATTACCTCCTACTGCTATGACTTTATATACATCATTATCAATGCCTTTACTGCTGGTAATTCTTGTTTAAAACTTCTCCTTAGTTTTTGTCGTATTCATTATTCTCAATCAGTTGTATTAAATTTTTAAACAATACCACATAGATATCAGTTTTTACGTGTAAAATATTAGTTGCCTCTGATGACTACATTTTGTCGTCTGCCACACAGTTACGCGTGGTTCGATACATAGCGGCCGCCGCGTGTGGTATGCACGCACACCACGCGGCGGCCACTATGCATACTATGTATCAATCACACCTATCTGTGCTAGTCACCTATGCGAATTCTGGTGGAATCAGCAAACTTTGTTTTTCTGGTTTTTTTGCCGAGTCAGTAAGACTCGGCTTTCTCCCATGGGACATGACCGCTCACCGACGCGAGTGGTACTGCTGTGGCGTACAGCAGCGTCAGCGTAGACTCGTACTCCATAGCTTAGTTGACAATGGCTCCAGTGCCGAACGTTCTATGTTCGGAAGCTGAATTCAGGTGGGCCACCGGAATTCAAACTTTAACTTTTTTGAGGACATTTTTTTATCGATATCTCGCGATCCGCGCGCAGTCGCCATGTCAAATATCGACCGTTGGCATTAAAAAAATGTGTTTTAAAAATGTTACCAAGTGGGAGTGCCTCTTTAATATTACAAGAGTGGTTGAAATACAAAAGAACATGGCGGTAGTACGTACGAAGAATACCTCCACGAGGGACAAGTTACTGGGTGATTTTAAAATGTTTAAACGAGTAAGACCATGTTGTCGATACCGTGCTGGTATTTTGTGGCGCCAATATTGTTGGAGTTAAAATGGAGTGGAATTGCGCGGGATTTATCGCGTTCAAAGACACATATGTATCGTGAGCGTAAAAATACTAATTTCTTTGCGCCGATTTGGAAGATTATGACAACAGTTTAAAAAGTTGAAAAACAAAAGTAATAAACTTTGTCGTCATATGATCAAAATACGAGGTCAAACGGCCACAAAGAACATTTGTGTGTTGATATGCTTTTGTTTATTGTTTTGAGTTTGGCAAACTTACGTCCCAAACGTCTCTCCCTCTTCAAGAGTGTCTGGAAGATCACAATTTAGAGTTTCTGGCAATAGAAGTCCTAGAGCTCCAGCGAGACATGATGTTAGTCCCATGACGAAAAACGGCAAAGGATGCCAGATATTTACCAGCAGCATCGCGTAGGGTGACAGTATGGTTCCAAAACGTGCTAAAGTCGACGTAATGCCCATGCCAGAGTTCCTGTTAGGTTGAAACAATCAAAGACAAATTGAGAAAACATTTCAGACCTTTTCCATTTTGTTAACTTTTGTATCACCCCTATTTGTAACAATCAGCCCTATTTGTAACACTTACCCAATTTGTAACAAAGGTTAACCAAATTTGTAACCTAAAATTCAAAAAAAATTGGCCGTATTTGTTGAAATCTCGATGAAATATGCATATTTGTATGTTTGGGGGCAATTTTTTTCCTTGTCAAAACTCATTTTTTCCGAAACTGCTCGTTAGGTTAAATTTCGTAGTGCAGGTTCCTAGAGATAAGAGGTCTACTCGTAAGATATAATCAAGTCGTGCAGAGACATGCTAAAAGTTTGTTTTGGCGCAACTTTCACCAATTTCGGTCAAAAATGTTGCAAAATTTTGTTTTCTGACAGAAATCATACTAACACTATATGGGTTAACTTTACTGACAAATATGGTTGATTGTTACTAATAGGGTTGATTGTTGCAAATAGGGTTGTTGACACGTCATCCCTATTTGTAACAATCAACCCTATACATATTGGAGGTACGAACTTAGCCCTGTCCTAATTTTTAGCTCACGTGTGTAAACACGTGGGCTATTGTCATAGCGATGTCTGTCTGTCTGTCCGTGTGTGTGTGTGTGTGTGTGTGTGTGTGTGTTTGTGTCGGTCTGTCTGTCTGTCTGTCTGTTTACACGATAACTCAAAAACACCTGAACGGATTCAAGTCAGATTTGGTACACACTGTACCATATGCTACTTGCAAGAACTGATTAGATTTTGGTTAGTGTGGCTTGCATATTAATGAAGTTATGCAATATTGTTTTTTTTCCATACAATGGTTTCCCTATGGAGACGGTAATGACAGTGTAGACATATATCAAGAAATACTGCACAAAATTTCATGAAACTTTTCACAGATGACAATCTCAGAACATTATGATGATACTGTGAGTGTCATGTCAATTACCTTCTCATTTGCATATTTAATGAACTTTTGTTATTAGTGAGATAACTCTGAAATTCCTGCACCAAAATTGATGATACTTGCAACAAATATTGATCTTATATATACTAATTATACTTAGAAGCATTGGGCAATTTCAAGTTAATAAATAGCTCATTTGCATATTTTATGAAGTTTTGTAATTAGTCATATAACTCCGATATAACTTCACCAAATGTGATGAAATCTGCTGCAGATACTGCTCCGACTGATATCTAACTGTAGTGTAAAGCATTAAGTTGTGTAAAATTAATTAAGGGTTCATTTGCATATTTAATGAACTTTGTTATTAGGTATATAACTCTGAAATTACGGCACAAGTCAGTGAAATTGGGTACAGATATTTTTTTGATAAATATCTAATTGTACTGAGAAGCATTTGGCAGTGTCAAGTTTACGAATAGGTCATTTGCATATTTTATGAAGTTTTGTAATTAGTGATATAACTCCAAAATAACTGCACCAAATGTGATGAAATCTGCTGCAGATACTGTTCCGACAGACATCTAATTGTGGTGTAGAGCATTTAGCTGTGTGAAGTTAAATAAGGATTCATTTGCATATTTAATGAACTTTGTAATTAGTGATATTACTCCAAAATTACAGCGGTACATTTGATGAAACTAGCTACAGATGTTGATCTGATAAATATCCAATTGTACTGAGAAGCATTGAGCAGTGTCAAGTTAATAATTAGCCCATTTGCATATTTCATGAAGTCTTATAATTAGTCATATAACTCCGAAATAACTGCATCAAATGTGATGAAAACTGCTGCAAATACTGATACGACAGATATCTAACTGTGTTGTAAAGCATTTAGTAGTGTAAAGTTAATTAAGGGTTCATTTGCATATTTAATAAACTTTGTAATAAGGTATATAACTCCGAAATTTTGGCACCAAAATTTTGTGAAACGTGCTACAGATATTAATTTGATAAATATTTAATTGTGCTATGAATCATTGAACAGTGTCAAGTTAATTTAGGGTTTATTTGCATATTTAATGAACTTTGTAATTAGTGATATTTCTCTAAAATTACAGCATTGAATTAAATAAAACGTGCTACAAATGTAGATCTAATAGGTATCTAATTGTCCCATAAAGCATTGAGCAGTGCCAAGTTAATTAATAGCTCATTTGCATATTAAATATAGTTTTGTAATTAGTGATTAAACTCTGAGAATACTGTGCGAAGTTGAAAAAACCTGCTACATATAGTGATAACATATATCTCACTGTTCTGTGAAGCGTACTACTATTAAAGAATCTGTTGTAAAACACGTGAGCATATTCAGTTCATATCTGGTTTTCAATAGCTGTCACTACACGTTGTTCATGGATACATTACAAAATGTAGTATAGGCCCACATTTATATGAAACTTTATCGATTAAATTTATAGATAAGCTCTTTCTTGAATAGTTTGGTATGGTATTGATAGAAGGAACACAAGTAAATTATGGCTACTTAATATACGTCAGGGAAAGGCAACTCTCTAGTGCCTTCTCAATGACAGGATCTCTTCGATATGGTGATCGATACCTTACCAGGGCCCGTTAACACCATGGTCGCTGTATAAAAGTGTACAGTTGCAATAATCAGCTACGATAGTAGGGGACGTAATAAAATACTGTCAGTTTAGACGAAAGCTTTATCGCTCATCGCCTGCGCTCTTGACCAATTAAACTTTCAGTTTTCTGAGTCAACAACCAGATCAAGCTGGCAAAGGAGATGTAAAGAAGAACAGACACTACCTGACGGTTGTTGGAAAGAGTTCAGCCGTGAAAATGAAGATAGTCGAAAAGGACACACTATTGGAGCACTTTGCAGCTACTACTAGTACAATTACTGCAGTAGGGTTACCTGTGTAAGAAAAAACAAACGTTCTTTCAGCAGTTACGTTCAGTCAATCACAAGGAAAACGATTTTTATCTATCGTCTTCAGTGTTGTTAAAACGAAAAAACTTCAAATTCTACGCACACCCGTGATTAGTCGTAGAATTGCTTAACAGCCTCTCTCTCTCTCTCTCTCTCTCTCTCTCTCTCTCTCTCTCTCTCTCTCTCTCAATATAGCCTGTTCGAGCCCATTTTTAGCAGTTTTATCAAATGCACTACAGTGTGTTCAATATGATAAAGGTAAAGCGCGTATGTTTAACTATACTGATCTTACGGTAAAATGCCCCTTGAGGAATGATATTCGGTCTCTCCTTTTTTCCGATACTTTACTGGTCTACAACTCATAGGGGTCATTTCTTGGTGCAAGAAAAATATTCACCGTCGTAGTTTTTGGAACATTGTATTTTTCATTATAGAGTTAACACAGGGATGGCGGCCGTTAAATTTAAAATACCGGTAAATGTCAGATAATTTATTTTTCTACTACCAAACTGAACGGTGACCCCTGACTGTTATACTTGATTTGGTACAACATTGATTGAAAATGTCATTGAGGTCAGATTTTGTAAAAGTTTAAGTCTTTCACTTTCGAGGTGTGTACTGCCTCAATATGCTGAACAAAGAAACCAGTAGAGACGTACCACTTTGTAGGGTGAGAGACAGACAAATATAGAACGGGAATTCGAATTGATCAAGGTGTGAAGCGGTTATGTAAGCCATCCATGTTTGTCTCGCCTCAGGAAGCTCTCGACTCACTTTTCCGAAGGGTGCCGACCATGCACCCTTCGGTAGTTTCCGGATTTTCGCTAATTTTTAAGCGAAAGTATGTTCGGCAAAGTTCGTGTTGTTGTTGTCTTGTTGTGCTGAGCAGAATTGGCGTGCTGGCGTAAACTGGAAAGTTTTGAGCGTCGGGAAGGTGAGTTTTACCATTTTAAAAATTCCTCTCACCTTTTTATGAATATATAATGAGCGAGTTTGAGCCAAATTTGAAAGTCTTTTATCGATACTGTCAGATTTTACTCAATGGTTTACGGTCAGTCATACCGTCTTTTACACGTTCGTCAAGGAAGGACATGTTTATGAAACTGTTGGTTTATTATGTTTTGATTGGCGTGAAGCAATGTTTCTGCCCTGAGAGCTCACAAAGTGACTCTGGTTGCTACGCTACTGGCAGCACGATTCCATCTCGTCGTAGTTTTTGCATAATCTCGTGCAATTATCAACCACAAACAAAGTCTCCAAAGACCTTAACACCATTGAAGCTCATTTTAA
This sequence comes from Ptychodera flava, assembly GCA_001465055.1. Taxonomy (NCBI): domain Eukaryota; kingdom Metazoa; phylum Hemichordata; class Enteropneusta; family Ptychoderidae; genus Ptychodera; species Ptychodera flava. The sequence continues at coordinate 86,105 of LD346904.1, read as the reverse complement.
TATGAAACGGCCATAGTCTACCAAGACGACCATGGAACAAAAGCATGCCGCGTTGCTAGTCTGTTCTATATTTGTCTGTGGGTGAGAGGATGGGGCTTGGGGAGTTCGGATTCGAACAATGGCTTGGCTTGGCACTTACTGACAAAAGCACTTCCAGATAGGAAAAGACCACATAGCGCCATGGAAAGGCACAGTGGCCACCGCCTTCCGTACTTGTGAATTGTCCACCAGGCTGGCAGAGAAGCGGGAATTTCAACTGCAGCAAGGATAGCTGACGAAACGTAAGGGTTGGCGTGGAGGGCGTCCGTGTTGAATGATATGCCGTAGTACACGAAACTGTTCGTGAACCTGAAGAGGAAAATACTACGAATACATTTGCGCTCACTATATCATTCAACATGAATGAATAGGGCAGCATAAGCTTACATTTTATACCATTAATCGGCCCATAAAATGTATTGGGACAAATGTATAACAGTAAACAGTAATGCTATGCATTCTCATACCAGTCTAGTTTTTACCAAGACTGCGATATTTGGATTAATTACAGGTGATGCACAGAGCTTTGTACGTTAAGTCTACACAGAGACGTCCTTTCTCACGAGACCTTTGGTGGTTTCCAAAATCAAATAAACATGTGTATTTTCTTAAATACTCTATCATTTTATCGCCTCAAACTATTCCTTTGAATTTGTTTTCCCAACTTCTAGTATTGCTCTTCCGTGACACCAAAACAAGGGGCTCTATCAAAACATACCCGTCAAAACAAAACCATGACATAAAAAAGGGCTATCGGTCCTACCGCGGACTTCATTCGTTGTTGAAATAGTCAGTGTTAGACATTAGAATCAATTGGATTAATTACTCACCAATTGAAACACAGATTAAGAGTTCTACTTCTGAGTTTAGGTGTTTTGAATAAATCAAGCATCGTATTCTGTCGGTCTTTCACCTAGAAAACAAAATTGATGAGTTTTTGGATCCTTCAACTGATCACAAACATCTGGTGTGTGTGTGTATGTATGTATGTATGTATGTATGTATGTATGTATGTATGTATGTATCTATGTATGTATCTATGTATGTATCTATGTATGTATCTATGTATCTATGTATCTATGTATGTGTGTATATGTATCTGTCTGTCTGTTTCTGTCTGTGTCTGTGTGTCTCTGTATTCTGACAGTCCGATAAAGTAATCGTAAACTGCAAATATGAGTAACACCTATTTGATGATTTTGAATCCGTACGCAAAAAACCCTCTGGCTGACCGATCAAAAAATAACGGTTCATGCAGAATGAGTACACAACTTTATTACGGTGTTTTCAATGGCTGGAAATGACTGTAGATTGACTTTGGACTAGCAGGTTGACTGTTGAAATATGTACTCTATTGGAGATATCTTGAGAAGAAATGACATTCAGAGTTCCTCCGGAATCAGTCAGCCTTTCACCGTTAGCGCTTTTCACACGACAGATAAAGCATGTTCTGGCCGCAAAACCGCTTTATGGTTTGCTTGATATGGTTGGAAATAATAGAAAACATTCCTTAAGATAGCAGCATGGCTTACACTGCTTACATTGGCAACAAAACGTAGTATACGTGATCAGTGAGAATATAAATCGAGTCTGCGGTAGGTTAAATACAATACGATGTCTTACTGTTGATGTATTTTTTGTTGAAAACAAAATAATCAAATTGCCTTCCCATACCCATTGTCAAATTATTGAAGCATTTTAAGGGGCATTTCTGATTGGATCAGAGGGTCATAAAGATGAAGTAAAATGAGTAGTTGCATTAAACTTTAAGTACAAACCTTTACAATATCTACTGTTACAGTGTTGTCCGTTGAGGGTTCCTGCACACTACCGCCCTCGTCGGGAAATAACTTCTCCGGTATGAGAGCGGAGTTTATTTTGGCCATCTCCTTAATTATTGATTCAGCTTTTTGATATTTTTTCTTTTGTATAAGCCATCTGGCGGACTCTGGTAGCAACCTAAAATTAAGATATAAATGAAATACACCGACAATTTACACTGTTACACTAAGATAATTTGTATTTGTTTATTTTGCTTATTATTCTTTCCGAGACGTGAACAGGCCAACCCTGTTTCAGTGTATATGGCAGGTGGCAGACACGAAAATGAAAATGAATCAGCGACATCAACGACAAAGACTGAGAAATGGTCCGCCTTTAGAAAATAACATTCTCAAAGTGGTTATGGTCCTTATCTGCTTCTTATAATTCTATTTTTACTAAAAGGTTGTATGACAAATTAAATCTGCTTATGGAGCTGTTGAACATATTTTTACAATCCATGTTCTCATAATTTTTGCAACTATAGTTGTCCATATGTCAGAAATTACGTCAGACTCAAGGGGAGATTATTCCAATTCCGTTGATCGCTTCAAAATGTTCTTCGATGCCCTTTGTACTCAAAAACACAGCAATACTGTCCTAAGTTAAAACAAGAGGACACCTACCAACAGTGTGCAAGAAATAGAAAATAAACTGATCCCGTGACGAGCTGAAGATGCCTCCAGTATCCCTGCAATCCGTAAGCAATCCCACTCAACGATACAAAGCCGACTGAAAATCCCGTCATAACCAATATCGACGAAGCCGTACGGTATGTGGGGCCTACGTACTCGGTACCTGTCGAATGAGCGAATCTTGTGGTATTCAATCGTGTTGAGGATTCGGTGTGTCGTTTGCTCGCCTATTCTGTATTCTTATTTAAATGACATGCAAAGATAACTTTCTCGTGACTAATCGGAGAAATATATTTATTACCTCCATTGTGGTGTGTGGGAGGTGGTATGTGAGAGGGGAGCGATTGATGCAGGTGAGGGCATCTACAGCATTGCCAATTTCTCTCTGTTTGCGTGCTGTAGGCAGAAGTGAAGTGAGTTGGCGAGAAATTATGGAAATTATTTCTGTCAGCGACTTGCCGATGTGAAATTTGATACACCCCATAACGATTTCAAATTGAATATATAAATAATGAGCAGTGACTTTCCCTCAAAACAATTAAGTTAGTCAGAATATAATATGCCGACCTTACCAAGCCGTGCAGAAGAAAATGGACCGTCTACTGCAGTGTTTATCTATGTGAAAACACTCAAGAAGATGCATCTAGCGATGTAAAGACGTTGGAGTACTGACCTAGAATAAAAACTGTTAGATAGACTCCCATACCAAGTGCCGATATAAGGAACTGTCCAACCACAAACATCGGGAACCAAGGTGAGAAGGCAGTACCGACACCAGTCAAGGCTATCAAGAACGCCCCAGCTATAATGACAGGCTTTCTTCCAAAACTGTTGAAATAGATAGTTTTGAATAATGATGATGATGATGATGATGGTGTTGGTGACGAATGAGAAAATGCAGCTTCTACTTGTTGTGGTGGTGGTGGTAATAAAATGTTCAAAGGTCGTACAAGAAAATATGTGGAGGTGACTGTAGGTCCAACATGTCAAATTGTTATCCTCTTGCACATAGGATTATGTTTTGGTGTTGTTAAATTAACAGGTGGCGTTATGAGCAACCAAGTTGTTATCTAGTTCATTTGTTGTCATGAAAATATATTCGTCCGAAAAATAATTGTGAACAACGTTAACTGTCCTAGCAGTTCTAAATGGGTCATGCTAACGAACGCTATTGCGCCCTCATGGCAGAGTCAGATGCACCAGTCTGACTCACAATTTAATACTACTTACATGTCCGCTAGTTGTCCGAGAACCACGCCCCCAGCCAGCTGACCAACACCAACGATGGATTTGGACAACTCCTTCATCCAGTCTTTGTCACACACCAAATTGAACTAAAAGATGCAAAGATTTCACCATATGCTGATGACCCGCCTCGACATGCAAAGCCTAGTAGTTGATCACAAGGTTGGGGAGGGCGACTACACTATTACATTCTCAGTCCCATCGTGCTAAATTACTGGACGTTGAAACATGTTTTATAGCAGAGCCTGCGTGAATGTCCTTGCCATGAAGTCGAATCTAAGGTCTTTGGTGAGGAGTCACAACCACTTGCTCCTTCTGCAAAATCATTCGCTAGAAAGGTCGAACGGGAAAAGGCATGGACTTGGAGGGAAAAAGTATGACTGCCGTGCAAATTCCAAGCAAATCGTCGAACTTCGGAACTCTAAAAAAGTTGCACGGGCATTATGAGCACCACTCAAAAGATTTCATGGTTCGTTATGTGATACATGTAAACCTAAAATAGAAAAGTACAAAAACTGGAAAGTGTACATGTTTAACTAGATACCCGTTACCCAGTGTGTACTGCTTGGTGTCAACGTAATGACCTTCAGCGATGTACAAAAGACACTTGTAATATGTCAAAATGACGAGGCCCGTCCGATGTGATTAAACTGAGATGTGCATATTACAACGTTCAAAACTTTGCTAGTTCTTTGTTGTTTTCAGATCGTTGGCCTATCTCCTCACGGGAATAAGTTTGTCTCTGTAACCCACACTGCACTTGGGGTCGCTCATCCGGCGGGTCGAAACACTGACTCTTTGTAGGTGTGGGATTTGAAGGGGAGACTCTATGACAGTTGAGGCGAATATCAGCTAACGA
>LD346904.1:54579-76373 GCA_001465055.1 Ptychodera flava | reverse complement strand
AAATAATATTTTTATGTTTTGAATATTTGAATGATGCATTTAACATCAAAACAGAGTAAATTGAAGGAATAAACTTCAGCAGACTGTGACGCTCAGTGGTAGGCTATCGCGTAGATCGTTTGGTGAATGCCTTGACCCACAGCCAGTAACTGCTGCCGAGAAAATCCAGGCGACTGGGGACCAGTCTAGAATTCACCCGATTTCTTATAACTTTGTCAGATGATTGGATGGTTCAGAGAGCGGCTATATTCAAAGTCTCTCTGCGGAGTTATTGAATTCGTATGCAAGAAAACTAACCAACTAATCATCTCAGTGTTCGTTCTCTAGTTTGCTGAGATTATGATTCATATATATTGTTCCGTGCTCCGATATGGAGATATGAAAAGGTGGTCGCATGCATTATACAGTAGTTAGAGAAAACAAGAGCTTTTACAGCTAACAGTTTTTGAACAGCTGCAATATGATAGCGTGTAGTTTGACCATTATACAATATAATGGGTCAAACCTTGGAAAAATACAAAAACATAAACCTATATATCTATAATTTGAAAAACATATAATCAGAACTATTCGTCTTCTAGACATGTTGTACACGTTAATGTCACGCGGGCGGGTTTTGAGCGAGGGAATATCATGAGGGAATTTCACTCACTTGTCATAATCTTCCAAATTGGCGCACACAATAGTAATATTTCACGCTCACAATACATTAGCGTCCTTGGACGCGAGTGATCAAGCTGCAACGTTTCTGTGTTTGCACTCTGACAATACTGGTGCCACGAAATGCCAGCACAGCAACGACAACATGATGTCGCCCATTTACACATCTAAAAGAAATACCCAGTAACTTATTTTTCTCATGGAGGTATTCTGAGTACTACCCCCATGTTCCATTTTGTTTCAACCAATCGTAATATTTGAGCCTTTGTTATCATTTTAATTTATTCATGGCGTGGGTTTGAAACAAAAGAATTCTAGCAAGCCACGCACGGGCAAGTGATAATTTTTACTTTTGTAATCTTTTCTAATGTCGGTAAATCAAAGTATTGTATTATTATATTCTTTGTGGCGTCGGCATCCGACATAGCCAAGATACTGTATAAATAGACACACTAACTCAGAGACTAACTAGAACAGGAAGGACCGATAACCACGGCCACTCTCTTGTGGAGTGGCCGAGACAGGACATTCACTCAGAAACTAGAACTTTGACTGAAACTAGGAACTGGGACTCAGACAGACTCATGTATCAGTTATACATCAACACTCGTCGTCAGTTCCAGCTTCTTTCCCTAAAAGTTATGACAATAATATATCTAGGACAGGCTTAATATTAAGCCTGCCCTGTATGTAAACTCTATGTGTTCGTGGAGTCTGCATGATGGAGGTCACTGGGCAACAGGGACACACTAGGACTTGTCAAGAACCTCTCGTTTGTTTTGGCATGATTCCCAATTTTGTGGGTAGCATACAAAATCTACGGAGCGGTTTTAAACAAGGAACACAGGATCTTACACACAGAGGTAGGACTCTACTGCGATGTAATTAATCACTTACATACGTAAATCTGTTTTACACCCATCCATCGTCACATTTGAGCTTTCTTCTTCGTGTAAAACAAACATCAGGCGATATACCATTAGAAAAATTGATATCGTATCTACAGCACTGGTCCCAGCCGTTGCTTGTGTCATACGGCACTGTACAGTTCATAATGGCGAGTCTTGTTGATAGGCTTGAATGACATTTATACTGATTTCAGTAAGGCTTTCGACACTGTATCACATCCCTTATTGTAACATAAACTGAGCAGATATGGTTTCACCGGCAGTGTTTTGTCCTGGCTTACATCGTACCTCCGAAACAGAACACAACGTGTAGTTATCAATGGTCACATGTCATCACCATGCAATGTCACGTCAGGTGTACCCCAAGGTTTATTAATGGCTCACTTTTGTTCATTCTGTATGTCAACGACTTGCCAGACATTGTTCATTGCCATGGATCATCACTGTGCTCAATGTATGCTGACAACGCTAAAATTTTTCGCACAATTAGCACAGAACATCATTGTATTTTCCTCCCAGTAGACATTGATAACGTTTATAAATGGTGCAATACATGGAAATTAAAGCTTAATGTCGGGAAGTGCAGCATCATTACATTGACAAACAAAAAGAAACGGATCACCTACAATTACAGTATTGCTGGTGAGCCACGAGGCTGCGTTCATAGTGTTAAAGATCTTGGTATTCTTCTTACCTCGAACATGTGTTTTAATACTCACATTGATAGTATTGTTAGAAAAGCTTTTAAACTGATGGGTTTTATTAAGCGTACATGCGCTAATTTTTCAAATATTTCTACTCTGAGGTCTTTGTATGTGAGCCACGTGAGAAGCCACCTAGAACACTGCAGTGTTATATGGTCTCCATGGTAAGTAACACAAATTGATAAAATCGAACGAGTGCAGCAAAACTTTATTAATTTTTTATGCTTTAAATCAAATCTGCAATATACTTCAGCAGAGTATTATTCTCTAAGTACCAGGTTTAAGCTTCCCCCACTGGTAAGGAGGCGTACATTTTTAGATGGCACTTTTGTTTTCAAACTTGTCAATGCACACTATAATTGCTTGTCCATTTTGTGCAAAATACCTTTTTATGTACCGTGCAGACGGCTGCGTAATAGTTACATTTTCCGCATCAGTGCATCTAGAATTAATCTCAGGAAACAATCTCCAATTTTAAGATGTTTAAACACATGTACTATCAATGGAATTTTAAAAATCATCCAAATATTGATTTATTTAGTTCTACTTCCACCTTTCGGCATGCGCTGCATGGCAGGGTGCATGTTTTTACTAGTTTCCTTGATTGTTGTTTTTAACTAGGTGTTGGTTATGATTGTGATGTCACCTTTTATTTTTTTGCGTATAGTTTTTTTTTTGTAAAGTTTAATATATTTCTAAGGTGCCTGTAAATGGGCGTTATGCCCGTTGGTCTACCTAAATAAATAAATAAATAAATAAATAAATGACAATAGTGGTATGTGGACGCACTGAAAAATATAATTGACAGACCACAGCAAGGAATCGGTATGGCCGAAAGCCACATCAGAAAGATCAGAATTTTTTGGTAGCTTCAAAATTCGCCAAGAATCGGGTGCGGCCAACTAGTAAATTTCGTTAATTTTTCAAAACAAATAAACACAAAAACAACAAAACAAAAACCGACAAAACGTTTCGAATGTTGATGTACTGATTTGACTTAAAACTTTGGACGGGAAAATAGACCACGGGCATAACCAGAAAATATGCCCTTCTGCTGAATTGTGATGCCCACTGCCTTGCAGTATCTATGGTCTGCCCGCTCCCACTTCCCACGACAGTTCAAGCTCCCCACTGCCCTCTCCCAGCCACTGAAAAATTCAATATTGTCCATTCTCACACATACATTTCATTTATGCAACTATATTTATCTGTCACCCAGTGTGCCTTCGTTCTTGCATTGATGTAATCTATTCTTGTGTTTAGGGTAAAGCTGCCGGGCTGTTATATTTATCATTTCAACCTTTGGACATTGCGCCCCTCTACGTTAGGCGCTTAATCTTTTCTATTCGCCGCCCTCTACCTATTTCATGGTATATGCTGCCGGAAAATTGCCCCCCCCCCCCCGGGGTGTCCACTGTAAAAACTAAAATTTCTTCAGCACCCACTGTAAACGATTGATTTTTTCTCCCCACCCGCTGATTGGTTTTAAATTTGCCCGCTCGCTGAGAAAACTTCGCGCAAACACGCTTTTTCATGAACAGCTTCGTTTACAACATCTGAAGAGTAGCTTAAATTCTGTCAAAGTTCACTGTGCTTTATTTGACCATACATGTGAGTAACTGTAGGATCAGCTACGAACCAATTTACAAAATCGTATAGTATTCCTACAGACTTAGTGCTTTGGTCAGTTTGTATAATTAGCGAACGTGCAAACCATGTTTATCCTTTGCTCGCGATTGTAGGAAGTACTGACGTGCCACCAGTAGATTCTGACCAACCTGATGGTGTTGGTGGTGAAGGCATATCGTTATACAGACCTTATCTTTAATTTTAACTTTAACTTTAACCTTTTTTTAGCAACTTGATCAGGGACTTCTCCAACCATTCATATTTCTTTGCTCAAACTTTAGGTGAGATAACTTTAAGCCATTCCCTTTCGAAATCAAGAATAAAATTCATGTGTCATGTACAAACTTTTGTACTGGAGTAAGAATTACCCCATATTTCCCGAAATGTGAAATTCAAAATGGCCGTCATCCCCGTGTTAACTCTGTAACTCTCCAGGGATAATCAAAATTTTCGATGTACACAGTTTTTTTACAAAAAAAACCGTAAAAAACTTTATTTACTCCATGAGCATCCAAATGAGTCCCTGCAAGCGAACAACAAAAACATAATACAAATTTGAGTCCTAATATCTGTCCTCGGGGAGCATTGAACAAAAAGTTGAACAGATGTCAGCCTCGTTGTCAGACTAGGAGAACTCTATGTGTAAAATGAATGTTAAGCCCGTGGACAAGATACAATTAACATATCAATCGAGCATATGAGACAACGAACAGGGTGGCTCAACTTGAAATTGTGATCGTCATCGTGTTTTCGAGCGCGAATTCATTAGTGAGCAGACGTTCATATTGTTTTCTGCCAGTGTTTTTGAATAAAACGTATGTAGATTTAGACAGCCGCGGAATCCGATAATCATAGCTTTCTTTGGCATCATGAAACGGTGCAAAATCTTGTGTGCTAAACTATCGTTCCGAATTTTGTCATTGCGTGTCATCATTAGAGATTAAGACGGCATGTGGAGATGAGTTGTCTAAGTGATCGCTGTCGTCATTTGGCGGCGAGTCGTTGTCCCCCCGGACATGAACTTGCTGTTGTCTGGTGGTCCTCCTGCCACAGCCAAAACAAAACAAAAACAAAAACAAACGGTTGAAATTGTGACACTTAGCGGTCTAAAAGGTATACTGTAAACAAAAAATGCACGGCAAACTATTCGGGAGAGGAAGCATGGTCTCCTGAGGAAGAACTTAAAATACACACTCTTCTAACACTAGAACTTTGAAGGTTATTTCAGAATATTTTGAGAACCACATCAGATGTGCAATCACATTTGCCCATGTAAATAAAATCACAAGAACACCAACTCATAAATTATGAAAGCGCAGTTTTAGCGATAAACAACGCGGGGAAAGCATGACACTGTCAGGGGCATGTCGTTTTGTTAGTGATGGTTTTTGTAACGTTTATATTTAGGACAAACTCATTATACATAAAGACTACCGTTCGCATTCGACATGAATTTATAATACAAGCTGGTCTATGTAGCATCAAACTTAATGCGGGTCGAGCAAAGTGCTGCATTTCATTGAATTTGCCTGGGAACAATTTTATTGTGCTCGAGACGACTTCTTACAGGCGAAATCGGTGATGACGCCAGACAACAAACTTCACCCTTCTTCTTTATTAAGGCTGATTATATGGTGAATTTTTTTTAATTTTATTTAATCCATAATCGAACAGGCGAATGCTCAATTACAGGATAAAGTACCCGTAACCGACTACCCAAGCAGTGGTGCAATGAGGAGTAAAGTGCCTTGCTCAAGGGCACAACACAATGTTAGGGTCTCGAACTTACCATCCTCCGACAGTACGTGCGTTACTCTGGACTTACCGGGTCTTCATCTCACCATCCTCTGAAAGAAAGGACGTTACCCTGACTACTACCCCACGACGCCTTCCATGAAGTTCGTATGTAAAGTTAAAGACGTTTGTTGGTATAATTATTGATTAAATGATGAAAAGGGACAAGCAACATTTTGGTCTAAGGCTTCAATATGGAATGTTCAGGTTAAAGAAAGCAATGTCATTTTGCATTGCATTGCATTGTAATGCAGCAGTTCAATGCAGTGTAATGCAGTAGAGTACCAACAGTACAGTCGGTGCAGTACAGTGCAGTTCGCAGATTTTTTCAAATCCCCCACCCCGACAAACTCACTACGCGTCCAATTCCCCTTCTGACTTGCTTTAATTTTAAAGTCCACCCCACAGGGAATGCAAAATGTGGCTGATGTAATGTTTCGTCCAAAAATATCGATTCATAATTCGTGGGATTCTATTGGGGCAATATACTACTATTTTTGCCATAAAAAGCTATATCCCTACATGTATATATCCTATACATGTATGTGTTTGATAATTCATGTAAACGTACTTTGTTGCAGGTGGCAGGTAATAAGTGCATGTGTGTGCAAAAGATTGATTTTTGGATTTGATCAATAATGTTGATTCAGTATACGTGGTAGTCTATGAGAAAACTATGAACATTTTTTCATTATAAAACTAGCAATATCTGTGCACTTATAGACGTTTTATAATTGATATAACTGTGCTTGATGAGCATAGGGTGGTTACAAGTGCACACGTGCACAAGAAATTAAATTTTGGAATTTCAACGAAAATGTTGATTCACTATACACGGTAGTCTTTGAAAAAACTGTGAATTTAATTTCTTGACGAAATCTGTGCATTTATTGACATCGGATTATTGATATATATGTACTTGATTAGAAGAACGTGGTTACAAGTGCATATATGTACAAGAAATTTGATTTTGGAATTTCACTTAAAATGTTTATTCACTTTACATTGCAATCTACAAAACTAAACTACCTAATCTGTGCTTTTACAAGTGTTTGACAATTGATACATATGTACTTGATTCAAATAGGGTGTTTCTAAGTTCAAATGCGGACAACAAATATTATATTGGAATTTCACCAAAAATTATTATCTCACTTCTCATGATGGTCTACATGTAAACTATTGCTTAATTTCTCTGACAAAACTTGCTATATCTTTAATATTTGTAAAGACCGAAATCATTGTTATTGATAACGAATGAATTCTATTCCTGATTTGATTTCAATTTTAAACGTAACAATGCTGACTGTACACATATGGCTTTGCTGGACTTTTCATACGCTCCATGGAGTAGAACAAGAAAGTGCAGTGGAAACACGAAACAATCCAAAAAGTAGCCAAACGTCATAGCTTAAATGGACAACCCAACACATATTTCCTATTAATCAGAGACAGTTTTGTCCCCGAATCCTTTTAAGTGCCACCGACATACCCTTGATATTTTCACGTCCCCAGGTCAAGTCTCCCGTACCTCTATTCTAGAATATTTGCTTATTCCAGAGTTGTTCCAAATTATATCTTCAAGTCGTTAATGAGAAACTATGACAATTTGAAAAGTTGATAAGCTAAACTAAATTTTCGTCTACCCATTAACAAGAGAAATATCTGTGCTATTATTGACCTCGGATAATTGACATATATTTACTTGATTAGAATAACGTGGTTACAAGTGCATGTATGTACAAGAAATTTGACTTTCGAATTTCACTGCAAATGTTGATTCACTTTACATTGCAATCTACAATACAAATTTAACTAATCTGTGCTTTTACAAGTGTTTGACGATTGATACGAATGTTCTTGATTCAAATAGGGTCCAAAAGCTCAGATGCGGACAACATATATTGCATAATTTCCCAGACAAAACTTGCTGTATTATGTGTAAAGAGCATAATCATTGTTAGTGATAACGAATGAATTCTAGTCCTGATTTCATTTTAATTTTAAACATAACATTGCTGACTGTCAACATATGGAAGTGCTTGGCTTTTCATATTTTCACGCAGAAGAACAAGAAAGTGCAGGGAAAACACGAAACAATTCAAAAAGTAGCCAAATGTTATAGCTTAATTTGACAACCAAACACATATTTCATATCAATCAGAGACAGTTTTGTTTCAAGTTCCCAAAACCTTTCAAGTGCCCCAACATACCCTCGATATTTTCAAGTCCTCAGGTCAAGTCTCCTATTCCCCCATTCTACAATATATTTGCTTATTCCAGAGTTGTTCCAATTTACATCTTCAAATCGTTAATGAGAAACCATGAACGTTTAAAAAGTGGAAAAGCTAGACTAATAAACTATATCGTCGAGTGATAAATAAGAGAAGTCATATGGCGACAACAAAATTTTGTTTTTGTTGTTGTTTTTCTTTTTGTTTTTAGCAAACTTACGTTTCAAACGTCTCTCCTTCTGCGAGTGTGTCCGGAAGATCACGATTGAGAGTTTCTGGCAATAGAAGTCCTAGAGCTCCAGCAACACACGATGTTAGTCCCATGACAAAAAACGGCAAAGGATGCCAGATATTTACCAGCAGCATGGCGTAGGGTGACACTATAGTTCCAAAACGTCCCAAAGTCGATGTTATGCCTATGCCAGAATTTCTGTTTAAAACAATCAAAGACAAGAATTGAGAAAACATTTAAGACGTTTTAACCATTGTGTTAACTTAGGTCTAGAAACACACGACAGTCTTATACAGTGCTGATTGACTCTTCGATGGAAGGACACCGTTTCCGACAGACTTGGGACAAATTTTGTCTGTTATTCATCTGTTTTCATTCCTGCTTCTTTTGGTCTGATCCCGTGACATATTATTTATGGTTTCATCAAAACAATGGTGACAAAGTGTCATTTCGGTCAATCACATATACGTTATTTCCGAATGCCACACAAAAAATTCCGAACAAATTACAGATAGTTTTGCCTTGACATTATCAGGAAATAGCGCTTGATACTTTTTACACTACACCTTGAAGTTTGCCAAAATATGGTAAACGACAGGCGATCAAGAAAGTACAATGTATAGCCTATTAATCAAAATGATTTGCCAAAGCCTAACCATTACGTCACGGTAGTGCCAACACGTTATGACGTACGGACATAGCCATGTCCCAATTTATTCAACAGCTGTCACTACGCGACTTAACTATCAAATGGTTCATGGATGCATTGCAAAATATAGTATAGGCCCACATTTACATCAATTTGTATCAATAAAAATTGATAGATAAGCTCTTTCTTGATTAGTTTAGTTTAGTAAAGTAATGACATAGGAAGTACAAGTAGAGGATGATGGACAGTATATGTTAACTACAGCTATTTAATCTCAGTTAAACCTTCATAACACGAATGGCAGCTCTGTATTGTCTTCTGAATAGGTAGATCTCCCGGATACAGTGATGGATACCTGACAAGGGCCGGTCCTTCACCACGGTCGTTATATAAAACTGAACGGTTGCAATAATAGGCTACTTTGTAGTTGAGGAAAACCTGAAACAGTGTCGTTCTAGACGAGCGCTTTATCGCTCATCACCTGCACTCTTGACCGATGAAAATTTCCATTTTCTGATTCAACAACCAGATCAAACTTGCAAGAAAGATGTGAACAGGAACAGACGATACCTGACAGTTGTCGGAAAGAGTTCAGCCGTGAAAATATAGATGGTGGAAAAGGACACAGAATTTGAAAACTTTGCAGCCACCACCAGTACTATCAATACAGTAGGGTTATCTGTGTAAGAGAATAGAAATGACATTTTTTTCAAAGGGAGATACCTGCACTTTCTGAGCGTTTGAAAACAGTTTATATCTACAGTCGTCTGTGTTGTCAACACGCAAGAAACTTAAAAATGTACGCAGTGAGTTGCCGTTTAATTGGTTTGCAGTTATCATGTGACCCTGTCAGACAATATAGAATGTTCGAGCCGATTATATAGTAAGTCGGACCAAATGCACTAAATTGTGTGATGCGTTACGAGAAAGAGAGTATGTTCGACTAAATTAATGTCGAGGTAGAATGCGCCTCGGGGTAAGATATTCGAGCGGTCAAATTGTTCCAAGACTTTCCTGATTTGCCACTAGTGGGGAGTTCATGTTTCAGCTCTTGATGTAACAAAAATGTTCAACATCTTATTTTTTTCGAAAATCGAAAATTGTATTTTCCCTATAAAGTTAACACATGGCTGGCGGCCATTTCGAATGTAAAATATCGGTAAATGTTACGTAATTTGTTTCTCTGACACCAAAATTTGCCAAGTGACGCATGACTATTTTCCTTGATTTAGTAAGAGAATCGATCAAAATTTCATTGAGGTAAGTATCGGTAAAAGTTTAAGTCCTTCACTTTCAAGGGGCATACTACCTTCACATGTTAAACAAAGAAACTTTTGGTGAAGTACCACTTTGTAGGGTGAGAGGGATGGGAGTATGGGGGGAGTTCGGATTCGAACGATGGCTTGGCTTGACACTTACTGACAAAAGCACTTCCAGATAGGAATAGACCACATAGAGCCATGGAGAGGCACAGTGGCCACCGCCTTCCATACTTTTGAATTACCCACCAGCAAGGCAGCGCAGCGGGGATTTCCACTGCAGCAACAATAGCAGCCGAAATGTAAGGGTTAGCGTGGAGGGCGTCCGTGTTAAATAATATTCCATAGTACATGAAACTGTTTGTGAACCTGAAGAGGAATATAACTCACAGTTGATGCACAGAACTTGGCACGTGGTGTCTACAACGAGATACCCTTTCCAAAAGGTACATTTGGTTGTTTCTAAAATTTAATAATCACCAGCAGGGTCTTTCCTTATACCGGCTACGATTCTATCGCCTCAAACGTTTTCATTAAATTTGCGTTGACAATTACTTTCGTCGACTACTAATGCTCTCTCAGTGACATCAAAATGAGGGACCCTATCAATACATAACCATGACGTAAAAACGGGATTCCTGTGGAATGTATTCGTTAGAATGAATTTGATTAATTACTCACCAATTGAAACCCAGATTAAGAGTTCGACATCGCAGTTTAGGTGTTTTGAATAAATCAAGCATCGTATTCTGTCGATATTTTACCTAGGAAACAAAATCGACGAGTGTTTGCATCCTTCTACCAATCAGAAACATCTGGGTGTATATATATATATATATATATATATATATATATCTTCACATGTTAAACAAAGAAACTTTTGGTGAAGTACTTTGTTTGGTGAGAGAGATGGGAGTATAGGGGGAGTTCGGATTTTGACGTTGGCTTAGCTTGACACTGACAAACGTTACGTCGGAATATAATTTGAGCTTGCGGAAGGTTAAAAAATACATACATTGTCTTATTGTTGTTTTATTTGTTTTTGAAAACAAGAAAGTAATGAAATTGTCTTCCCATACGCATTGCCATATACTCATTGAAGCATGCGTGTATCCACAGTGTCATAAAAATGAGGTAAAAATGACGTGTTTAATTAAAAACCTTTCCAATTTCTACGGTTACAGTGTTGTCCGATGAGGGTTCCTGCACACTACCGCTCACATCGGGAAATAGCTTCTCAGGAATGTGAGCGGAATTTGTTTTTGCTATCTTCTTGATTATTGATTCAGCTTTTTGACATTTTTTCTTTTGGATAAGCCATCTCGCTGACTCCGGTAGTAACCTAGAACATAACCACAAACGAAACACACTGGAACATAACCACAAACGAAACACACTGGCAACTTACAACATTACACTGTGATAATTTTTATTTTTTTATGTATCTGTTTATTATTTATCTAGCTATTTATTTAGTTATTTACTTAGTCTTTCCGCTAATCGACCAATCCTGTTTTTTCTTGTTGGTAGTGAACTTGGAAATGAGATCAGCGATGATCAACGTCAAAACCGAGAACGGGCCCGTGCACCATACCGTGAAATGACATTCTCACAGTGGTAATGATCTATATCTGCTTTAAGCTACCCAGCTGACCAATTTTTCATAAAATGTCAGGATTTCTTTCTTCTAATAGTATTTATACTACAAGAATATAGAACACATTAGATCTTATAACAAAATGGGACTGTTGAACCTATTGTTTATCTACTCTGTTCGCATTTCTTATTTTCTAATCAACTCTACAAACCAAAAGCCTAGATAGAATCGCGAAAATCGACGTTATTATTTTCATTTTTTTGCATGGTTTAATATTTCGATCTTAACCATGCAGTAAAACTAATGACAATGGCGCATATTTCATCAAATTTGAAATATGAATGAGAGAGAGAGAGAGAGAGAGAGAGAGAGAGCGCAGGGGGGGGGGACATTTTCATAGGTCAATTGACACCAGGGATCTACAAGCGTAGAGTAGTGAACGCTTTAGAATGCCGAAACAAAAAAAGTCAGGCTCAAAGGGGCATTATTCTTATTCTGTCAATGGCATCAAAATGCTCTTCAATGTCCTTCATACGCAAAACACAGAACAAACACAGGTCGCCATGCACTGTCATACGTTAAAACCAGAGAACACCTACCAACAGTGTGCAAGAAATAGAAAATAAACTGATCCAGTGACGAGCTGAAGATGCCTCCAGTTTCCCTGCACTCCGTAAGCGATCCCGGTCAACGCTAAATAGCCAACTGGTGATACCATCATCAAAAACATCAGCGAAGACGTACGGTATGTGGGGCCAACATACTCGGTTCCTGTCGAATAAGACGATCGTGTAGTATTTATAGTGTCGCCAATTTGGTGTGAAGTTTTCCCACGTATTGTAGGGTAGGTGACATGCAAAGGTATCTTTTTTGTGCTTGACTAGTCGGAGAGTTACAGCAATTATACCTATGTATGGTGGATGGGAGGTGTGGGGAGCAGGAGGAGACACAGAACATCTACAGCATCGTCAATTTCTCTATGTTCGCGCGTGTTGTAGTCAGAGGTGAAGTAAATGGGCGAGTAATGATGCAAAAATTGTTGTTCGCGACTTACTTGGGAAAGAGTTCCGCATGGCCCCTCCACGGCCTTCTTTTTGTCTTAGGTAGGCTATAAACCATTTTTAAGTATGCTAACCCTAAAATTAACCCGAACCCTCATTCTAAACCCCTCCAAAGTTGTATTTGATGTGCTTCTTCAAAAGAAAGTCCGCGATTAAAGTGATTTCTAGGTATGAGGTGGTCTTACGAAGCCTTGTCCTTACTTGTCATTTGTAAAACTATATTTGGGCTATGACTTTCCCTAATAACAGCTGGCCTAGGGAGACTATAATACACCGACCTTACCAAGCCGTTTGGACCGGACGAGGGACTGTTTAATGTAGAGTGTACTTTGGAGAAAATATTGAAGATGTGTCAAGCTAAGAAAAGGCGTTGAAATACTGACCTAGAATAAAAAGTGCGAGATTGACTCCCATACCAAGTGCTGATATAAGGAACTGTCCAACCACAAACATCGGGAACCAAGGTGAGAAGGCCGTACCGACACCAGTCAAGGCAATCAAGAACGCCCCAGCTATAATGACAGGCTTTCTTCCAAAACTGTTGAAATACATAGTTTTAAAAAATAACGATTGAGACGTTGAGAATGGTGATGATGAAGAGAGATGATGATGATGATGATGATGATGATGATGATGATGATGATGATGACTGAGAAGATGTTGTTTAACCTTTTGCATATTGATTATGTTTTTGGTGTAAAGTTATTAGCAGCCATTTGTCATTTGTTGTCATATTCATCCAAAAAATAATTGTGAACAACTGTCCTAGCGGTTCTAGACGGGTCATACCGACGAACCTGATGCGCCCTTACGGCGGAGTCTGTTGCGCCTGTCTGACTAACTTACTAACTTAATAAAACTAACTAATACTTACATGTCCGCTAGTTGTCCAAGAACCAAGCTACCAACCAGCTGACCAACACCAACGATGGATTTGGACAACTCCTTCATCCAGTCTTGGTCACACACCAAATTAAACTAAAAGATGCAAAGATTTCACCATATGCTAATCACCAGCCTCGGCAAGCAAAGCATAGTTGACCACAAGGTCGGGGACAGCGACTAAGCTGTTGAATTCTAAGTGTGATATCGTGCTAAATTACTGGATAGGGTATTGTGTTTTCGCAGTCTGCGTTATTTGTGAATATCCTTGCCATGAAGACGAAGGTTAGATTCTTGGAGGGCAGCCATGCTCCTCTCTGAAAAAATCATTCACGATGGAGAACGAACGAAAAAGAATGGATCCGGACCTGGAGGGAACAGTATAACTGTCCTGCAAAATCCAGGACAATGATCGAACTTTTGAACTTGTGAAAACAATTCACTAGCTTTATGAGCACCCCTCCAAAGATCTTATGGTTCGTTGTGTGATGCATGTAGACACCCGAGGTTAGGAAAATAGTGAAAAAAATGGAAAGTGTACATGTTTTACCGGATACTTTTTCAAATGATGCATATTTATACCCAGTGTAATTGCAATGTTTGGTGTCACGGTAATGACCTTCAAAGGAGGATAACGGACATCTGTAATATGACAAAATGACGAGGCCTGTCTGATGTGATGAAACAGTTGTGCAGATGACGTTTTAATCTTTGCTAGTTCTTTGCTCTTCTCGTTGGCTAATAGTCACCTCACGTGAACCAAGTAGTCTCGGTTACCAAGACTGCACTTGGGAACTCTCATCCACAGGCGCTCGATAGCTGGGTAGTCTGCTAAGTAGATCGATTTTCGGCTCGATCTATCGACCCCGTGGTCGATATGCCCGCCACTGATGATTGGCTAATCAACTACCGAAACAAATATCATCACAACAGGTCACTGGTGCTGTATAAATTAACCAGAATTATGTCATAGGGTAGAATCGTTCAGAGTCTGCAAACTCTGTTTCACTTCGTTTTGCCTCAAAACACGGCCGATTTTGTCAAGACATGCAAGTAACGCGTTCATCGGCGTGATTTTCGAGAAGAGGGTTAAAGTTCTGATCCAACAAGGTATATGGAAGTGTAGTTTTAAATGTTTTGTGTCGTGTGTGGTTCTGTTGCACACCTTGTGAGAATTTAGGTTGCAGTGGCAGGCAAATCGACCACGGGATTGATAGATCGAGCCGAAAATCGATCTACTAACAGTACTAAGCAGACTACCTAGCTAACGAGCGCCTGTGCTCTCATCCGGCGGGCTGACTCACTGGCTTTTACAAGGTGCGAAATCTGCACTGAATGGGATATTATGAGACAATTATTGAGGCGACTATCAATCATCGAGCATGACAAGGAACACGTAAAGGAAGAAACGTCACAGGATCTATCTCAATCAGATTCTGGCTGCCCTAAACCTACAGGTTCTTGTGTTCAAGGAATCTGTATGGTGGAGGGCGTACGAGAATGTACGCGCCTTTACACAAAGAGGGGTCTCATATTTTTTAAGTCCAAGGTCCAACGTGTATTGCGTGTGTTCGTTTCGTATGCTTTTGGCTGGGTGTGGCGAACGGTCCAGGTTACAGCCTCGTCCGCCTGCACCTAACCGCAAGCGATTGAGGCTGGTGGCTGTAGGTACGCCGACTATGTAGGGGCGGCGAAGCAATCAGCCGATCACACCTGAAAAACACGTAGGCGCTAAGGCCACGGCTACGTCTGCGTTGACGGTCACCTACGTTAAATACTACGGTGTTTTCATATGTAGATCTGTCGTATACCCAGCCGGCGTCACATTTGATCTTGCTACTTCGAGGAAAACAGACATTAGGTGATATATCATTAGAAACATTGATATGGTATCTATGGCACTGGTCCCAGCTGTTGTTTGCGTCATACGGAATTGTACAGTTCTTCAATGGCGAGTCTTGTTGATAGGTTTGGTTGGCGAACACCCGACAATAGTGGTCAGTGGACGCACTGAAAAATGTGTTTGACAGACTACACCAAGGAGGTGGTATACTAGAAAGCCACAGCAGAAAAATTAGAATTTTCTGGTAGCGTCCAAATTCGCCAACGGCAGCTAAAATCTCGTCGAAGTTCATACCGTCTTATGTAACCATAAACTATTTTTCACGTCCTTGGTCGGGTCAACATTTACAAAACGATCACACCCAATTTTCACTATGGAGGTTATTCATGTACTGACAGACTTCCACTTTCATCAGTTACAACCAGACCACTTTCATCAGTTACAACCAGAAGTGAAAGTACAAACGTCAGCATTTGTCGACGGTCTATGCTTTGTCCAGAAGTCTTTGTTCGTTGTCCAGTATCAAACGCGAACAGCGCGAGCTACTCTATGCTAGATCATTTGTCCAGTACGATCGCAATTGCCGACAGCGAGCTCGAGAAAAAAATCCCAGTCGCACAAAAACAATATGACCTCACCCTCAGGTGACAGACCTTGACCCCAACGAATGCCCTTTTATCGGAGTGTTTCGATATTACGGTTAATAAATCAAAGATGGCTATTCTTATAAATATTCATAACTCATATTAAATATTCAAGTCAGTATACGTTAGTAATAATATATCCTTTTCTCACTTGCGATCGTGTCATCAAAGGAAATACTGTAAATAAGAGTCACTTCGTCTTAGTACCTTCAATAGCTACCTTTCTGTAGAGCGTGTCACCAATGATTTGATCCGACCAATAATGCTAAGTCCTGGCCTATTTCACAAGCAAACAGGAATATCAGTGGTTCAATATATGCAAATTTTGACATTTTATTCGCGAAAGCAATTACCTAAAATTTGTCGATAATTGAAAAAACAGCTCTTAATTTTTATGTTTACACTATGAGGAGTGTTTAATTTTCGATTTAAGACTGCGAAAATTCATCAAGTCTTCATGATTCAATATGTATCTACACACTCGGTAGACTAGAGAAATATTGTTCAAGTTTTAGATTCCTCAGTACCCATCCCAGAGGCGCAAACCCATGCGAATGAGGGTTTACTATGTGACTTGTCTGTCAGAATGACCCATTATTACGCTCCCTTGGCTATTTGATTAGATGAGTCAAAAATCTAAAATTACGTTCAAACACGTTTTGCATGAACAGCTTCGTTGACAGCACTTGAAAGTAGCTTAAATCCCGTCGAAGTTCATTGTGCTTTATTTGACCATACATTTGAGTAACTGAAGGGTGAGCCATGAACAATTTAAATTTACAATTTAAATCGTATACCGGGATTCCTACAGACTTTGTGCTTTGGTCAGTTTGTATAAGTGAACCTGCAAACCATGTTTATCCTTTGCTCGTTCTCCGTTACATACAATGCAATTTGTAGGAAGTACTGACGCGCTGCCGGTAGATTCTGACCAACCTGATATATTTGTGAACTGAAGATAGTGTTGGTAGTGAAGGCATATCATTATACAGACCTTTTAGCAACTTGATCAGGGAATTCTCCAACCATTCATATTTCTTCGCTCAAATTTTAAGTGAGATAACTTTAAGCCATACCCTTTCCAAATAAAGAATAAAAATCATGTGTCAATGTACAATCGTTGGTACTTGAGTGAGATTTACCCAATATTTCCCGATATATTTGAAATTCAAAATGGCCGTCATCCCCGTGTTAACTCAAAAGGGAAAATTAAAATTTTCGATGCTCACAAAGTTTTACAAAAAGCCATAGAAAATTTTATTTACTCAATGAACATCAACATTGCCCAAGCAAGGGAACGACCAACAAGTATAATACAAATTATGTCCAAATATCTGTCCTCGAGGAGCATTGAACAAAAAGTTGAACAGATGTCAGCCTCGTTGTCAGACTCAGAGAACTATATGTGTAAAATGTTCAGCCCGTGGACAAGATACAATTATCAGACCAATCGAGCATATAAGACAACGAACAAGGTGGCTAAACTTGCAAGTCTGATCGTCGTGTTTTCGAGCGCGAATTCATTGGTGAGAAGACGTGCATATTATTTTCTGGCAGTGTTTTTGAAAAGAGCGTATTTATATTTAGACAGCCGTGGAATCCGATAACCATTGCTGTCTTTGGCATCATGGAACGCAGCAAAATCTGTGTGCTAAACTATTGTTCCGAATTTTGTCATTGCGTGTCATAATTTGAGATTAAGGTGGCATGCGGCGATGAGTTGTCAAGGTGATCGTTGTCGTCATTTGGCAGCGAGTCGTCATCCCCCTGGACATGAACTTGCTGTTCCCTGGCGTTCCTCCTGCCACAGCTAAAACAAACCAAAACCAAAACAAACGGTTGGAAAGTGTGACACTTAGCGACCTAAACATATATTGTAAACAAAATTTGCACGGCAAACTATTCGGAAGAGAAAGTATGGTCTGTCGAGGAAGAACGTAAAATACACTCTTCTAACAATAGAACTTTGAAGGTTATGTCAGAATATGTTGAGAACCACATCAGATGTACAATTCCATTTGCCCATTACATTTGCCCTTAAAGTCCCCAAGTCCAAAGTGCCTCCAACATACCCTTGATATTTTCAAATCCCCAGTTCAAGTCTCCCGTTCCCCTATTCTACAACACTTGCTTACAAGAGAGTTGTTCCAAATTATATCTTCAAATTGTTCATAAGAAACCATGACAGTTTTAAAAGTTGCAAAGCTAAACTAAATTTTTCGTCAAGTGATTAAAAAGAGAAGACAAATGCTAACAACAAATCTTTGTTTTTGTTGTTTTTCTTTCGTTTTTAGCAAACTTACGTTTCAAACTTCTCTCCTTCTGCGAGTGTGTCCGGAAGATCACGATTGAGAGTTTCTGGCAATAGAAGTCCCAGAGCTCCAGCAACACACGATGTTAGTCCCATGACAAAAAACGGCAAAGGATGCCAGATATTTACCAGCAGCATGGCGTAGGGTGACACTATAGTTCCAAAACGTGCCAAAGTCGAAGTTATGCCTATGCCAGAATTTCTGTTTGAAACAATCAAAGAAGAGAATTGAGTAAACCTTTAAGAAGTTAGAGAAATATGCGACAGTCTTATACAATTATGATTGCTTGATTCTTCGATGAAAGGACACGTTTTCGACATACTTTGGTCAAATTTTGTCTATTATTCATCGGTTTTTATTTCTGCTGCTTTTGGTCTGATCCCGGGACATATTATTTATGGTTTCATCGAAACATTGGTGACAGAATGTCACTTTGATCGATCACATATACGTTATTTCCGATTGCCACATAAAATATTCCTAATAAATTATAGGTAGTTTTGCCTGAGACTTTATCAGGAAAAAGTGCTAAATACTTTTTAAACACCTTTAAAGCTTGCCAAAATATTGTAAACGACAGGTTACTGCCCAGCTGTGGGACCTGCATGACCAATATTCAATGTGAACAAGAAAGTATAGTCTATTAATGGAAGAGATTGGGCAAGCCTAACCATTACGTTACAGTAGTGCCAATACATTATGACGTACGGACATAGCCGTGTCCTAATTTATTCAACCGCTGTTGTGTATTAAATGGTTCATTGATGCATTGCAACATATAGTAAAAGCCCACATTTACATAAACTTGTATCAATAACAATTGATAGATAAGCTCTTTCTTGATTACTTTCGTACAGTAATGATATAGGGAGAAAAAGTAGAGGATGGTGGACAGTCTATGTTACCTATAGCTATTTAATTAAAGTTAAACCTTCATTACACGAATGGCAACTCTCTAGTGCCTTCTCAATGAGAGGATCTCCCCGACACAGTGATAAATACCTTAACATGGCCCGTTAACACCATGGTCGATGTATAAAACTGTACAGTTGCAATAATAGGCTACTATAGTGTAGAACAAACTCAAATACTGTCAGTCTAGACGAACGCTTTATCGCTCATCGCATGCACTCTTGACCTATCAAACTCAAATTTCTGAGTCAAAAACCAGATCAGACTGACTGGCAAGAAAGATGTCAAGAGTAACAGACGATACCTGACAGTTGTCGGAAAGAGTTCAGCCGTGAAAATGTAGATGGTGGAAAAGGACACAGAATTGGAAAACTTTGCAGCCACTACCATTGCTATCAATACAGTGGGGTTATCTGTGTAAGAGAAAAGAAATGACATTTTTTTTTAAAGGGAGATACCTGCACTTTCTGAGCGTTTATGTCCAATCAGTCATCTGTGTTGTCAACACGCAAGAAACGTAAAAATGTACGCAGTGAGTTGCCGTTGAATTGGTTTGCAGCTATCATGTGACCCTGTCAGACAATATAGAATGTTCGAGCCGATTTAGAGTAAGTCGGACCAATTGCACTGAAGTGTGTTATGCAATATGGTAAAGAGAGTATGTTTGACTTAATTGATAGAATGCGCCTCGGGGACAAATATTCGAGCTGTCAATTTTTTCCAAGACTTTTCTGATTTGCCACTAGTGGGAGTTCATCTTTAAGTTCTTGATATAAGAAAAATGTTCACCATCTATCTTTTCAATATTCAATATTGTATTTTCCCTGTAGAGTTAGGGAGCGTTCAGTTATTATGGCCTGGGGTGGGCAGGCAGAATCCAGGGGGAGGGGTCACCTCAAATTTGAAAACTGCAAAGGGGGGGGGTCATGTATTTTTCAAACAGCTCAGAGGGGGGTCACTTAATTTTCATAAGTATCCGTCCCGTCAAAAAGCAGTTTCAGTGTTCAGAAATATTCTGGGAGATAAAAATGTTTCATTGCATGATTTCATTCTCTGAAGTTATTCACCTGTAAATATGAACAAAAGTATAATTATCAGTCAAATGAACATCTTGACTTGACAACTCTGAGGCTTGTCTTATTGTCAATCAAGCTCACTGCACTGAGGGCAATGAACAATTCCTATTACTTACATATTGGAGATATAGCAAGTTTTGTCAGGGAAATTATTTAACAGTTACCTGTACTGAGACTACTAGTACCATGAAAAGTTAAATAATACTTTTAGGTGAAATTCCAATATCATAATTGTTGTCCACATCTGAACTTTTAAATACCCTATTTGAATCAAGTACATTTGTAGCAATTATCAAACACCTAAAAACGCACAAATTAATTTAGTTTAGCATTGTAAAAAAATCATTCTTAGTTTTCTCATAGACTCCAGTGTATAGTGAATCAGCATTTCGGTGAAATTCCAAAATATAATTTTTGCACACATATCAACCTTTAACCATCCTAGGCTAACTAAGTACTTTAAAATGAATTATTAAATGTCTATAAATACACAGATTTTGATAGTTTTTTATTGGAAAAAAATTATTCATATTTTCCTCATAGACTCCCATGACAGTGAATCTACATTTTGGTATAATTCCAAAATCCAATTTCTGGCGAACACATCCATTTGTTCCCACCCTAATCTAATCAAGTACATTGATATCAATAATCGAGAGTACATAAATACATGGGTTTACCTATTTTTGTATTGGAAAAAAATTATTCATACTTTCCTCATAGACTCCCATGTATAGTGGATGAACATTTTCAGTGAAATTCCATAATCAGATTTCTTGTACACATAATATGCACCTTCAACCATCATTTCTAATCATGTACAATTATGTTAATTATTGAACGTCTGAATATGCACAAGTATACCAAGTTTTTCATTGGAAAAAAATTATGCACAATTTTATCATTGACTCCCATGTATAGTGGATGAACATTTTTGGTGAAATTCTAAGGTCAAACTTTTTGTCCACATGCCAGTTGTAACAACCCTATTTCATTTAAGTACATTTATGTAAATTATCAAATATCTATGATGCATAGATATAGTTTTGCATTGAGAAAGTATTACATAGATTCCTAATACATGTATGAGAAAATATATGTATACCATGTATAGTGAATCAACATTATCAACAGCTGATTTTTAATTAAATCCAAATATCAAATTATGTACACACACGCTTGCGCAAAGATATTGCGATCCACCAGTAATTTCTGTCCAACCCCTTTGAGGGGTAATTTCAAAATTATAGCAAGTCAGAATGGGAAATCTGAGCATTAACACATTTTGAGTTTGTAAGGAAGGTCTTTTGAAAAAATCTAAGC
This sequence comes from Ptychodera flava, assembly GCA_001465055.1. Taxonomy (NCBI): domain Eukaryota; kingdom Metazoa; phylum Hemichordata; class Enteropneusta; family Ptychoderidae; genus Ptychodera; species Ptychodera flava. The sequence goes on along the minus strand of LD346904.1, from coordinate 54,654 downwards.
TCTTTTTTGGGGGGATTCGATCGCTCCATACCCCTGAGGTGTTTGTGTGTGCAGCTAATTTACTTAAGCAATATG
>LD346904.1:22970-43628 GCA_001465055.1 Ptychodera flava | reverse complement strand
GCTGATTGACTCTTCGATGGAAGGACACCGTTTCAGACAGACTTTGGACAAATTTTGTCTGTTATTCATCGGTTTTCATTCCTGCTGCTTCCTGCTGATGTGCAGCGTGCTCGGAATGTTATATTTGATTGGTCCCTTACCACTATTCACAGCAACGAAGGGTGTCTTTTTGTATTATTTAATGATAACGGTACGATTCAGCTACCTGATTGGATATCAGCTTCCGCGATGCTGAACATCAGCCCGCTGCTTTTGGTCTGATCTCGTAACATAATGCCACACAAAATTCCGAATAAATTATAGATAATTTTGCCTTGTCGTTATCAGGAAATAGCGCTTGATACTTTTTTTACACCTTTTGAAGCTTGCCGAAATATGGTAAACGACAGGCGGACGATAAAGTATAGCCTATAAATCAAAGAGATTGGGCAAAGCCTAACCAGTACGTCACGGTAGTTCCAATACATTATGACGTACGGACATAGCCGTGTCCCAATTTAGACAACAGTTGTCACTACACGACTTAACTATCAAAATGTTCAAAGATGCATTGAAATATATAGTATAGGCCCACATTTACATAAACTTGTATCAACAAAACTTGATAGATAAGCTCTATCTTATTTGTCTAGTACAGTAATGATATAGGGAGCACAAGTAGACGATGGTGGAAAGTGTATGTTTCCTACAGCTATTTAATCTAAGTTAAATCTTCATAACACGAATGGCAGCCCTCTAGTGTCTCCCGAATGGGTGTATCTCCCTGATACAGTGATGGATACCTGACAAGGGCCGGTCCTTCACCACGGTCGCTGTATATAACTGAACGGTTTTAACGATAGGTTACTTCATAGTTGAGGAAAAACTGAAATGGTGTCGGTCTAGACGAGCGCTTTATCGCTCATCACCTGCGTTCTTGACCGATGAAACTTTCAATTTTCTGAGTCAACAACCAGATCTGGAAAGGAAGATGTCAAGAGGAAAAGACGATACCTTACAGTTGTCGGAAAGAGTTCAGCCGTGAAAATGTAGATAGTGGAAAAGGACACAGAATTGAAAAACTTTGCAGCCGCCACCAGCACTATCAATGCAGTAGGGTTATCTGTGTAAGAGAGAAGAAACGAATTTTTTTCAAAGGGAGATACCTGCACTTGTTAAGCGTTTATGTCCACTCAATTAATAGGAAACACTTTTTATCTACTTACACTTAAAAAATCTATGCAGCAGTGAGTTGCCGTTGAATTCGTTTGAAGCTATCATGTGACCCTGTCAGACAATATATAATGTTCGAGCCGATTTTAAAGTATGTAATGCAATATGTAAAGAGCGTATGTTTGACGAAATTGATGTCGAGACAGAATGCGCCTCGGGGAGAGATATTCGACCTGTCATTTTTTTGTCAAAACTTATCTGATTTGCCACTAGTTGGAGCTCATCTTTAAGCTCTTGGTATAAGAAAGATGTTCATCATTTATTTTTTTGAAAATCCAAAATTGTATTTTCCCCATAGAGTTAACACATGGCTGGCGGCCAATTCGAATGTAAAATATCGGTAAATATCAGGTAATTTGCTTCTCTGGTACCAAAGTTTGCGAAGTGACTCCTGACCATTTTTTCTTCATTCAGTAAAAGAATCGATGAAAATTCCGTTGAGGTAAGTTTCGGTACAAGTTTGAGTCCTTCACTTTTAAGGCGCAGTCTACTTTAAGAAACCTTTGGTGAGAGGGGTTGGAGTATAGGGGAGTTCGGACTTGAACATTGATTAAGCTTGACACTTACTGACAAAAGCACTTCCAGAAAGAAAGAGACCACATAGAGCCATGGAGAGGCACAGTGGCCACCGCCTTCCGTACTTTTGAACTGCCCACCAGGATGGCAGCGCAGCGGGAATGTCCACTGCAGCAACGATAGCAGACGAAATATAAGGGTTAGCGTGGAGGGTGTCCGTGTTAAATGTTATCCCATAGTACACGAAACTGTTTGTGAACCTGAAGAGGAAAATGATATTTTGATTACTTCCAGCTGATGCACAGAACTTTGCACGTGGTGCCTATACAGAGACATCCTTTCCCAAAATACCTATGGTGGTTTCTGAAATAAAATAAACACCAGCAGGGGCTTACCTTATACTGTCTATGATTCTATCGTCTCAAATTATTTCATTAAATTTGCGTTGACAATTACTTTCATCGGCTGCTATTGCTCTCTCCGTGGCATCTTAACAAGCGACCCTATCAGTACACAACCATGACGTAAAAACGGACTACCTGTGGAATTAAATCGTTAGCATGAATTTGGTTAATTACTCACCAATTGAAACACAGATTAAGAGTCCGACTTCGGAGTTTCGGTGTTTTGAATAAATCAAGCATCGTATTCTGTCGATCTTTTACCTAGAAAACAAAATCGACGAGTGTTTAGATCCTTCAACCAATAGGAAAATATCTGGGTATATATATATATATATATATATATATATATATATATATATATATATATATATATATATATATATATATATATATATATATATATATATATATATATATTTATATATTCACAAATAGTATAATAAAATCATCTTCCAATATGCATTGTTATATGATCATTTAAGCATGCGTGGATCACAGCGTCATAAAAATTAGGTAAATATGAAGTGTAGTTGCTTTCATCATTTTTAAGTACAAACCTTTACAATTTTTACGGTTACAGTGTTGTCCGATGAGGGTTCCTGCACACTACCGCTAACATCGGAAAAAAGCTTCTCAGGAATGTGAGCGACGTTTGCTTTGGCCATCTTCTTAATTACTGATTCAGCTTTTTATATTTTTTCTTTTGTATGAGCCATCTTGCTGACACTGGTAGCAACCTAGAAATAAGACAAAAATGAAAACTTACAACTTTACACTGTGACATCTTTTATTTATTTACGTATTTGTTTATTATGTAATTATAAATGTATTTATTTTTTTATTTAGTCTTTTAAAGAATCGATGAACTCTATATTTTTTTCTTGTGGATAGCGAACTTGAAAATGAGATCAGCGCCATCAACGACAAGACCAAGAACGAGCCTAATCACCAACCGAGAAATGACATTCTCAAAATCGTTATGATCTATATCTACATCAAGCTACCCAACAGGCCAATTTTTCGTAAAATGTCAGGATTTTCTTTCGTCTAATATTATATAGTACAAGAATATAGAACACATTGGATCTGATAACAAAACGCGACTGTTCGCAATTGTTATTTTCTAATCAACCCTACAAACCCCAAGCCAAGATAGAATCGCAAGAATCGATGTCATTATTTTCAAAATTGCATGATTTAATTTTTCGGTCTCAACCATGAACTAAAACTAATGACAATGGCGCATATTTCATCAAATTTGAAATATGAATGAGAGAGAGAGAGAGAGAGAGAGAGAGAGAGAGAGAGAGAGAGAGAGAGAGAGAGAGCTGGGGAGGACATTTTAATTTTCATAGGTCAATGACACCAGGGATCTACAAGCGTTGAGTAGTGAATGGCCTCGTAATGCTGAAGTAAAATATTGCGTTAGGCTCAGAGGAGCATTATTCCAATTCTGTCAATGGCTTCAAAATGTACTTTAATGTCCTGTACACGCAAAACATAGAGTATAAACACAGGTCGTCATACGCTGGCATACGTTAAAACCAGAAAACACCTACCAACAGTGTGCAAGAAATAGAAAATAAACTGATCCAGTGACGAGCTGAAGATGTCTCCAGTCTCCCTGCAATCCGTAAGCAATCCCGGTCAACGCTAAATAGCCGACTGTTGATCCCTTCTTCAAAAACACCAACGAAGACGTACGGTATGTGGAACCTACATACTCTGCTCCTGTCAAATAAGACGATCGCATTTATAGTGTCGTCAACTTGGTGTGAAGTTTTCCCACATATAGTGAGGTAAATGACTTGCAAAGATACCTCTCTTGTCCTTGACAAGTCGGAGAATTACAGTTATTAAACCTACAGTATGGTGGGTGGGAGGTGTGGGGAGCAGGAGGGGACACGGAACATCTACAGCATCGTCAATTTCTCTATGTTCGCGCATGTTGTTACTAGAAGGGAAGTGAGTGGGCTAGTAATGATGCTAAATTGTTGTTGTTCGCGACTTAGTTTTTAAAGAGTTCAGCATCCGCACCAAGGGCCTCTTTTTTCGTAGGTAAAATATGCAGCATTTTAAGTATGCAAACCCTAAACTAACCCTTACCCCTCTAAAAGTTGTATTTGATGTGCTTCTTCCAAGGAAAGTCCGTGATTCAAGTGATTTCCAGGTATGAGGTGGCCTGAAGGTAGACTTGTCCTTACTTGTTATTTGTTAAACGTTACTAGGGCTGTGACTTTCCCTGAAAGCAACTAAGCTAGGGAGAATATAATACAGCGACCTTACCAAGCGGACAATGGACTGTCTACTGCAGCGTGTACTTTGGAGAAAATATTGAAGAAGATATGTCTAGCAAAAAAAGGCGCTGAAATACTGACCTAGAATAAATAGAGTGAGACTGACTCCCATACCGAGTGCCGAAATAAGAAACTGTCCAACCACAAACATTGGGAACCAAGATGAGAAGGCCGTACCAACACCAGTCAAGGCTAACACGAACGACCCAGCTGTAATGACAGGCTTTCTTCCAAAACTGTTGAAATAGATAGTTGTAAATGATGATGATGATGATGATGATGATGATGATGATGATGATGATGATGATAACGACTGAGAAGATGCTAATGATGCTGGTGGTGGTGGTGGTAATGAAATGTTGAAAAGTCTTACAAGAAAACATACAGAGGTGACTGTATGTCAAGCATATCCAATTTTTTACCCTTTTGCATATTTGATTATGTTTATGTGTCATTAAACTAGCAAGTAACGTTATTAGCAGCCTCTTGTCATTTTTTGTCATATTCGTACAAAATATAATTGTGAACAACTGTCCTGGTTGTTCGAGAGGAGTCATACCGACGAACCCTGATGTGACCTTACGGCGGAGTCTGTTGCACCCGTCTGACTCAATTTACCACTTACATGTCCGCTAGTTGTCCAAGTACCACACTACCAACCAGCTGACCAACACCAACGATGGATTTTGACAACTCCTTCATCCAGTCTTGGTCACACACCAAATTGAACTAAAAGATACAAAGATTTCACCATATGTTATTCACACACGTCGGCAAGTAAAGCATAGCTGAAGGTCAGGGACAGCGACTGAGCTATTGATATCATGCTAAATGACTGGATAAGGAATTGTGTTTTCGCCGAGTCTGCGTTAATTTGTGAATATCATTGCCATGGAGATGAATCTTAGATCTTTGGAGGGGAGCCATGCTCTTCTCTGAAAAGAAAAAAGAATTAACTATGGAGAACGAACGAAAAAAGCGTGGATCCGGGCCTGAAGGGAAAAGTATAACTGTCCTGCAAAATCCAGGGCAGCGGTCGAACTTTTGAACTTGTCAAAAACTTTCACTGGAATCATGAGCGCCCCTCAAAAATCTATGGTTCGATATGTGATGCATGTAAACACGTGAGGTTAGAAAAATGGTGGAAAAATGGAAAGTGTACATGTTTTGCCAGAAACCCTTCCAAATGATGCATATTTATACCCAGTGGAACTGCAATGTTTGGTGTCACGGTAATGACCTTCAACGGTGGATAACGGACATCTGTAATATGACAAAATGACGAGGCCTGTCCGATGTGATGAAATTTTGCAGATGACATTTTAACTTTTGCAAGATTTGTGCTGTTCTCATTGGCTGATAGTCACCTCACGAGAACCATGTAGTCACGTTTACAAAGACTGCACTTTGAAACTCTCATCCGGCGGGCCTACACACTGGCTCTTATAAGGTGCGAGATTGAATGAGATATTCTATGACAGTTATTGAGGAGACTATCAATTGACGAGCATGTAAAAGAACAAGCCAAAGGCAGAAACGTAGCAAGCTCTATCTCAATCGGTTTATGGCTGCCCTAAACTGTATAACACTTTTCCGGAGCCAGCTTGAGTATGCAAGTAAAATATGGTTTCCACACCAGCTGTATCTCTTTCACTGTATTGAAAGAGTTCATGTAAATTTCTCAAATACTTGTGCGGTAAAACTGGCATAACCTACTCATCTGGTTACTACAACCCACACGTACCTTTTTCAATATTCCACCTCTGCAAGAGCGAAGGGGTTTTCTGGATGCGACCTTCTTTTACAAATGTATGTTCTCTTTTTATAATAGCTGCGAAATTCTAGAACGTATCTGTTTGCATGTGCCGTCTCGCAGTTTTCGCTCAAAACAGCATTTTAAACCTAATGTATCAAGAGTCAATGCTCATTCTTTAGCAGTTTTACAAAGAACTTTGAAAAAATTTGAATTTTATTTTAAATCATGAGACTTTTGATATTTGTAACTGTAACTATTAGCATTTTCGCAGATTTTTATTTGATAATGTTAATTCCTTTTTAGTTTTGTTTTTACCAATGATTATCCTTTTTAGCTGTGTTGTTACTGTCTTTGTTTCTTTGTTGTGCTTTTTGTTACTTCTTTATGTCTTGTGCTTGAACTGTAATTGGGTAAAAGCCCGTTGTTCCCAGCCAGTAAATGAATTAATTAATTAATTAATAAACAAACCCAAAGGTCCTTGAGTTCAAGGAATCTGTATGGTGGAGGACATACGACAATGTACGCGCCTTTACAAAAAGATCGGTCTCATGTTTTCTAACTCCATGGTTTAACGTGTGTTTATTATTTATCCTGCTCAAAATTGCACATACAGTCCCAGTGGACAGTTTATTATACTTGTATAAACACCCCTCAATGAGTACATTCCCACGAACTTGTTTAAGTTTGGAAGTAAAATCACAAAAATAATGCTAAAAGATACACCCATTGTGCCTTTAGGGCCAAGGCTATGTCTGCGCTGACTGTCACTTACGTCAAATACCACTGTGTTTTCATAAATGGATCTGTCGTACACCCAGCCGCCGTCACACTTGGTCTTGTTATCTCGAGGAAAACAGACATTAGGTGATATACCATCAGAAACATTGATGTCGTATCTATGGCACTGGTCCCAGCCGTTGTTTGCGTCATACGGAATTGTACAGTTCTTCAATGGCGAGTCTTGTTGATAGATTTGGTTGGCGGACACCCGACAATAGTGGTCTGTGGACGCACTGAAAAATGTGTTTGATAGACTACACCACGTAGTTGGTATACTCGAAAGCCACAGCAGAAAAATCAGAATTTTCTGGTAGCGTCCAAATTCGCCAACAGCAGCTAAAATCCCGTCGAAGTTCATACTGTCTTATGTAACGTTTCACTATGGAGGTTATCCATATACTGACAGACTTTCGCTTTCGTCAGTTAATACCAGAAGTGAACGTACGAACGCAAGCCTTCCTCGAGGGTCTATGCTTTGTCCAAAAGCCTTTGTTCGTTGTCCAGTATCAGACGCGAACAGCGTGAGGTACTCTAGGCTAGATTGTTTGCCCAGTACGATCGCAATTGCTGAAACCAAGCTCGAGAAAAACATCTCCAGTCGCACAAAAACAACATGACCTCACCCTTCGACCCCAACAAATGCCCTTATGGGTAGTGTTTCTATATAAAGGTTAACAAATAAAAGATGGCTACTCTTATAAATATTCATTACTCATATTAAAAATTTATGTCGGTATACATAGTAATAGTATAAACTTTTCTCACCCGCGTCAACAAGAGAAATACTGTCAATAAGAGCCATTTCGTGTTAGTAACGTCAATGGCTACCTTTCACCTATGATTTGACCCGACAATGATGCCAAGTCCTAGCCTATTTCACCAGCAAATAGAAATGTCAGTGGTTAATGATGCAAATTTTGTCATTTATTAGAGAGTCTGATTACCTAAAAGTTTGTCGATAATTGAAATCAAAAAATAGCTCCTAATTTTTATGTAACTCTATGGAAAGTGTTTAATTTTCGATTTAAGACTGCGAAAAAGTCTACATGATTCAATATATATCCACACACTCGTTAGACCAGATAAGTACTGTTCAAGTTTTAGATTCCTCAGCACCCATCCCAGAGGTGCATACCTGGGCGAATGAGGGTTTGCTGAGTGCCCTGGCTAAGTGACTTGTTTGTCAGAATGACCCATTATTACGCTGCCTTGGCTATTTGATTAGATGAGTAAAAAATCTTCGTTTTTAAGGATTTTATTCCCCCATAAATCACGAGATAACCTCGTGATGTATTTTTATTTTAGCTCGATCCAGATCCCTTCCGAAACTAAGAGAGTTTATTAGGTTCTACAAGATGGCAAACATGTGCATAAACTTTTTTCTGAATACCATTAAATGTATTTTTCCTTAAAATTCCTTTTTTAATAATTCCCAATAAAAAATAAATTTTACATAACAAAATGCATATGCAACATTTTCTAAACCTGGTGGTAATGCTGCACACTTAAAGTATAACAGAAATACAGATGCGATTAAATCAAATTCCATATCTTTAATTCACATTGAGATCCAACTCTAACTCTCTAGGGAAAATTAAAATTTTCGATGTTCACAATTTTTTACATAAAAAGCTATGAACATCCAAATGAGCCCCTGGAAGCGAACGACAAAAACATATAATACAAATTTGAGTCCAGATATCTGTACCCGGAGAGCATTGAACAAAAAGTTGAACAGATGTCAGCCTCTTCGTCAGACTCGGAGAACTATGTGTAAAAGTTCAGCCCGTGGAAACTATACAGTTAACAGATCCATCGAGCATATGAGACAACGGACAGGATGGCTCAACGCGCAAGTGTGACCGTCATCGTGTCAACAGTTTTCACCGGTTTCGAACGCGAATTCATTGGTGAGCAGAGTGACGTGCACATTGTTTCCAGGCAGTGTTTTTGAATAAAACGTATGTATATTTAGATAGTCGAGGAATATGATAACCATTGCTTTCTTTGGCATCATGTAACGGTGCAAAACCTTGCGTGCTAAACTATCGTTCCAAATTTTGTCATTGCGTGTCATCATTTGAGATTAAGACGGCATGTGGAGATGAGTTGTCCAAGTGATCGCTGTCGTCAGATGGCGGCGTGTCATCGTCCCCCTGGACATGAACTTGCTGTTCCCTGGCGTTCCTCCTGCCACAGCCACAACAAAACAGAACAAAAACAAACGGTTGACTGTGTGACACTTATCGGTCTAAAACATATATTGTAAACGAAAATGCACTGCAAACTTTTCGGGAGATGAAGCATTGTCTCCTGAGGAAGAACTTAAAATACATACTCATCTAACTATAGAACTTAAAAGGGTATTTCATAATATTTTGAGAACCACATCAGTTGTGCAATCACATTTGCCCATCCATGTAAATGAAATCACTAGCACACCAACTCACTAATTATGAAAGCGCAGTTTTTTGCGATAAACAACGCGGGGACAGCATGACAATGTCATAGGCATATCGTTTTGTAAGTGATTTTTGTTAACATTTATATTTAGGACAAACTCATCATACATAAAGACTGCCGTATGCATTCGACATTAACTTATGATAAAAGCTGGTCTATGTAACATCAAACTTAATGAGGGTCGAGCAAAGTGCACCATTTCATTGAACTGGCCCTGGGAACAATTTGAATGTGCTCGTTACGACTTCTTACAGGCGAAATAGGTGATGGCGCCAGATAACAAACTTCAACCTTCTTCTTTTATTAAGGTTGAAATATACGGTGAATTTTATGTTTTTAATTTTATTTAATCCATAATCGAACAGGCGAATGCTCAATAAAAGAGTGAGGTTCCCGTAACCTACTAACCAAGCAATGGCGCAATGAGGAGTAAAGTGCCTTGCTCAAGGGCACAACACAATGTTAAGGTCTCGAACTTACCATCCTCCGACAGTACGTACGTTACTCTGGACTTACCGGGTCTTCATCTCACCATCCTCTGAATGTGAGACCGTTACCCTAACTACTGCCCCGCGATGCCTCAAATTAAGTAAGGTTAAAGAAGTTTGTTAGTGTAATTATTGATTCTATGATGCAAAGGGACAAGCAATATTTTGGTCTAAGGCTACAGTATGTAATGTTCAGGTTAAAGAGATCAGTATCATCTGGATGGCATTGCATTGTAATGCAATTCACTGCAGTGTAGTGCAGTATGGTACCTACAGTATAGTCGGTTCAGTACAGTACAGTACACTACAGTACAGTACAGTACAATACAGTACAGTACAGTACAGTACAGTACGAAGATTTTTTTTCAAATCCCCCAACAAACTCACTATGCGTTCAAGTCTCTTCTGACTTGCTATAATTTTGAAGTCCCCAAAGGAAAGCAAAATGTGGCCGGATATAGTGCTTCGTCCAACAATATTAAATCATACTTCATGGGATTCTATTGGGCAATATATTAACATCTTTGCCATAAAAAGCTATATCCCTACATTTATACATGTATGAGTTTGGTAATTCTTTGCTTCAGGTGGAAGGTAAAAGATGTATATGTGTACAAAAATAGATTTTTTGATTTCATCGATAATGTTGAGTCAGTATATATAGAAGTCTATGAGAAAGTAGCCTATACATAAGCTATTTAATATTTTTCCTGACAAAACTTGCTGTAGGCCTATCTGTAATATGTGTAAAGATTGATAACGAATGAATTCTAGTCCTGATTTGACTTCAATATAAACATAACAATACAGACTGTACACATATGGCTGTGCTGGACTTTTCATACTTTTCATGGAGTAGAACAAGAAAGTGCAGTGGAAACACAAAACAATCCAAAAAGTAGCCAAACATTAAAGCTTAAATTGACAAACCAACACAGATTTCATATCAATCAGAGACAGTTTTGTTTCGAGTCCCCCCTTTTAGTCCCCATATCCTTTTAAGTGCCTCCAACATACCCTTGATATTTCCGTATTCTACAATATTTGCTTATTTTAGAGTTGTTCCAAATTACATCTTCAAGTATGAGAAACCATTACAGTATGAAAAGTTGAAAAGCTAAATTTTTCGTCGAGTGATTAATAAGAGAAGCCAAATGGCAACAACAAAACTATGTTTAAGAGTCATTTCGTGTTAGCCTTCAATGGCTACCTTTCTGTATAGTGTCACCAGATGATTTGACCCGATCAACAATGCCAAGTCCTCGCCTATTTCACAAACAAATAGAAATATCAATGGTTAAAAGTGCAAATGTTGACATTTTATTAGAGAGACTAATTAACTATGTCGATAACTGAAATTAAAAAAGCAGCTCCTAGTTTTTATGTAACTCTATGGAAAGTGTTTAATTTTCGATTTAACACTGCGAAATTCATCGTCTATGTATCCACCCACTCTGTAGACCCGAGAAGTATTGTTCAAGTTTTAGATTCCTCAGCACCCATCCTAAAGGCGCAAACCTCGGCGAATGAGGGTTTGCTAAGTGCCCGGGCTAAGTGACTTGTCTGTCAGGATGACCCATTCTTACGCTGCGTTGGCTATATGATGAGACGAGTAAAAACATCTTCTTTTTTAACGATAAATCACGAGATTACCTCGTAATGTATTTTTATGTTACTTCGATCCAGATCCTTTCCGAAACTAAAGAGTTTATTCGGTTGTAAAAGATGGCAAACATGTGCATAAACTTTTTATTCTGAATGTCATTAAAGATTTTTTCTTTAAAATTCCTTCTTCATTTATTCCCAATGAAAAATAAATTTTACATCACAAAATGCACATACAACGTTTTCCAAAGCTGGTGTTAATGCTACACACTTATGGTGTAACAGAAAAAGATATGATAAAATCAAATTCTGTTGTTTTAATTCATATTGCAATAATTGTCTCAGATGTAACTTGTTTGTTTCTGAAAAATGAAATTTGTGAACTGTCCATTTTGCTACTAACACAATTAAGTTGAGTTTACTATTCAAGTTTCTATAAAAATCTACTCCACATACTATATTTTGCCAAGATAAATATATCCATGTATTATACAAGTTCTTGAACACGTCTTTTTCTGTCCTTTTCCACACTTCTCTAGCAAAAACACATTCAAAATAACGATGTTGATTTGTATCATGCAAATTACAAAGCTTACAAAGAGTTTTCCCTAAATTTCCAAAGGTGCAATTTTACAATATTTATGCATTTGTTGTCCAAAAAATTCCAATGAAACGCGCGCACTTTATTTTCAAACGTAAGTTTGTAGCAAATATTCAAATATCTAGCCAATTAGCCAGCGGCTGCTTGAACTCCCTTCGCCAATTCATTATACTGACTGGTTGCGAAAATTGACCTAGTTAAAATTTATACACATCTTTAGTTTTTAGTTTCTATAGTTCTACCTTCTTTATGTCAATTATAATAATATTCTACCTTACGTGTTTATCTAACAAAAAGTTTAAACTAAAACCGCCTTTGTATCACTGGCAACCTGCTCTTCATGTTGTGGAAGAATTCCATTATTCTAAAACATGCTGGTGAAATAAAGGCATTAAAGGTATACTGTCACATGTTCCACTTTTGCCACAGTTAATAAAGAAACAGAAAATCTAACCAATCACAGATTTTAAGCGGGTGGCCGCTTTTTAAAAACAGCACCCTCACATGGGCATTTTGAATACCAAGGAAATCCCCTTTGACCATATATGGGCTTATTTAGATTACAGGTGACTGTATACCTTTAAAGATAATTACCCCATGTTCACCTAAATAGCATTAGATATTTAATGTTGCTTAAATTAAACAAGCGACATATTGGGCCATAGAGGGCGGCTGTGATATTGACATAAAACATACAGCAACCTTTTAATTTGCGATGAATGTGAAGAATCAATATTAAAATCTGACTGATAATGAAGGTATTTTTAAAGACAAATTAACTTCGCAATGAGTTAATGATATGATGTGACAATGATTTTATTTATAATTCTCTGCAAGGAATTCATGTGACACATTTGAATCAAACGCTATCATTTTTTGTAACCCTGAAAATGCAAAATTGCAAATTCGTCACGCTTTCGGAAAACAATTGTGTTAGGTTAAGCGGAAAGATAGCGCACATCATGCTGCTCATGATGTATAAATTTGTCACCATTCAACGATCAGAATGAGAACTCCAACAGATGATTACAGTCTTGTCTGGACGATTGCGATGATTTCCACAGAATATTTTACCTGAACGATGTGAGTAAATGTCACTGTTACATCAAGACCACCATGCCTGTCTAAAAGCAATGTGGAGGCACCTCAGTTACCGCCGGAATCCAAAATTTGATATTCAAAACAAGAACGTCACCAAGTCACGCCGAAATGTGCTCTAGACTACTTCAGTCGCCACTTCGTCTCTTCTTCATCTTCCCTTTTCTCTATTGAAAAAAATGCATAAAAATATAAAACAACCTTGTAGGACGATGTTTGTTTTATAATTAAACCGTCAACAGATTCTAATAAGTGTGTGTTTCAGAATTATTGTACCTCTTCTAAACTTTCTAGTTAAGATATAACGTGGAATATGGTTGTTTTTTATATTTGAATGTTTTATTGGCAACAATATAAAGAGGGGTTATAGTGCTTGTCAGAAAATGTAAAATAAAGTGGTCAATATTATCATTTATCGCTGGTAGTATTTTAAGCCATTTACATATATGATTTTATTTCTCAAAAATATTTTTGAACAATGAAACTGCTTTTTGACGGGACGGATACTTATGAAAATCAACTGACCCCCTCCCCCGTCTGTGCTGTAATAAAAAAATGTGTCTCTAACTTGTATCATTGGCATATGGTTCTTTACTATCCTTCGCCTGACTTGTTGCAATTTTGTCGGATGATTTGCTTGTTCACTAGAGAGCGGTACATTCAAAATCTCTTTGCAGAGTTACTTGAATTCGTTTACAAGAAAAACTAAATAACTTACCTACTCTTTCTTCTTTCTCTAGCTTACTTAGATGATGATTCACATTGTTCCGTGCTCCGATGTGCAGATGCTCCGGTGTGTCCTGAGAGAAAAGTTCAAAGGTCATGACACAGATTCACAGTGTGTGAATGATGTTGTAATTACATTGTCTATTTAAAGCTAAAGTAAATGTGTACGTAAAATACGAGGGGAAGAGCATTGCATTAAAATCTAATGTAAATTTATTTTACTGGAGGAGTGCCTGGGTTCTGTTTATTTTCATGTGGACTGAAATTGGATCAGTTTGGATATACTAAATCTCGCGATAACGCCACTACATGACAGTAAGAAAACACAGTCGGATTACTCTACTGCGTGGCATTTACTAAATTATTTTTTTTACCCACAGACTTACATCAAGTCTTAGTCTAATAGTCCCTGGAATACTTCCTATTCTTCCTGTGGTTATCGAGGTTTTAGAGTGCACCGTAATTACCAAATGTATAACTGTGCATGGAGGCGATCAAAATCGACCAAAATTCAGGAGATCGGAAACTGTCTACAATTTTCAGCCTTGATTTGAAAGTTGATTGAGAATGTAAAAGATGGAAATTTTGGAAAGTTATTTCTCATTCTATGCTGAATCTTCAACTGGAAGGCGGTAAATTCACATGCTCCGTCCGACTACCCGTCTCAAGATCTGATCCCCGAGACACGCAGCACTTAAACTTGTGCTAAAAGTTGCAGTAAGGACACTTCAAACCATCCCCTTCAAAATTAAGAATAAAAATAAGGGGTCACTGTGCAGAATTTGGTACTACAGAAACCAATTACCCGATATTTACCGATATTTGAAATTCAAACTCTGTTTCAATGTGGGGTTGACAGTACTAGTTTGACAGTTTTAGATTCTCACAAAAAATATAAGGCGGTGAAAACTTTAGTTACTCCATGAGTTTCGATATGGGGACGTAAAAGTAGTAGACCAAAACAGCGTTGTAAAATTTCGTCGTCCGATTGTAAATCCCCGAGGTACATTCTACCTTAAATACCTACATCCACGCGAGACCTCCGTCGACAGAGCCAAAATGATCAATACGCGTATACTATGGCAACATCAACGAATCTGTCACACGACATTATAATGTGTAAAGGGACTATTAAATGAATACTTTAACCAAACTTGCTTTTTAAGAAAATCTATTTTTCTTCAAAGAACTAACACATAGAGTAGCAGCCATCTTGAATTTCAATATCGGCGAAATTAAGCGACTTGTTACTCTAATCTTACTCTCTAAGGATGGCCATGATGATTTTTATTCTCGATTACGGAAACGACGGTTTAAAGCTTCCTAGGGGAAAACTTGGGCGTAGTCTACAGTATAAAACTTTCCATTGCTAGGTGTGTATTACACTACTTTGCGGTGTTGCGTATTTAAGGATTTAGTTATATTACAGACAGTAGGAGAGACTACTCTGTATATGTTTACATGCAGGACATTACATTTCAATACTGGGGAAGGACCTAAAAGCCTTACGGTGTAGATATTTTTCACTAATTCCATCGCAGTCATAAATCCGCTTTGGTTTTTCTGTAGTGTGTCGATAATCTGTTTTTCTCTCATGTTTCTGTGATCGATATAGTACTTTAACTTTGGGACAGCATTGTCAACTACAGGACCATGTCCAGGATACAACACGCTGGGGTTCAAGTCAACGATTTTCTGTAGAGACTTCATGTACGTGTACAAATCTTCAAAAACCTGTGGAAATGCAAGAGGTAGTTAAATGACCAGTAGCTTTCACTTTTAATTAATTTCTTGACTATTTTTGTCTTTACTGTCAACTACAGTTTCTTGATTTTATTCAGATTGGTTGAGATATACAGTATTCAGCTTGTCAACTCAGCCTGTGTAGATTGCATTGTTATTGTTGGCAAGTGAATCTGGTCCGGACAAGAATTCAAAAGTAAACAAAAACAAGGTATTTTACACGTACAGATATCGCTATGAAAACCTCAATAGTAAGCAGTAGGTGTTTCCATAAGCCTTGGAGAGTAGAACATGAAAGTGAAGGTGACATTGAAACAAAAAATAATGAAATATTATGATGAGTAGTTACTAACCCTTTCATATGCATTGTCAGGTCAGCGTATATGCGAAGATTTGTTATCGTTAACATAATTTGCGTGGAAAAATTTACACTCATGTAAGTCGTGATTGCAAGTTAGCCTAACGTTGGATTCTGGTTTTTCTTTCGTTTTTCAAAATGTTTATGTGATATGCAGAACAAGCAAGTTTTTGTTGAGCACGCATGACAATTATCAACTGGAAAATAACTCAACTGAGAATTCTTTTAGAAATAAAATAACCTACAGTATCGACAACCGACCTTAAAAAGTGTAAAATCCTTCAATTCTCAACTTGTTAAGTTTGTCATCATAGTTCAGTAGAATCTTGACTTACGCATGTTCCTTCTCCAAGCACACAATCACCAGTGAAGACAAAATTATCCTCTTCGAGAAGCAGTACCATATGATCGTCCGTGTGTCCTGGAGTGTATACAACCCTGTGCGCATGCGGGGAAGACATAAACTTTCCAGAAGAACGCATATTTCCATGCACTAAAGTAGGTTATCATCATAAATGAGCCAAAATGCCAGTGTTTGCAAAAATGGTTTGATATAATTGCTTAAGTAAATAATGAAAGGGCGCCGTTAGTTTACCCATGGAAGTAGAAGGGAAACGTTTATACACAGCAAATTTTCCCCGATATCGTTCACGAGTATTAATGTATATTAATCTCCCCAAGAAAGACCGAATATATTAAGAGTCTAATACAACACGAGACTGCGCTCAACAATGGCATGGCGGTGTGACGTCGTCTCCATGGTTTACCATCAAAATAATTTGGAACATCTGATGATTGGCCTTGTACAGGAAGCAAACGTGCATGTATTGAGAATGACTATAAGTACTGCTATTGAAACGTATACATAAAACTAAGTGCGTGACCGTAGACGCAGTCGTGAACGGGTTGGACTGTCTCAGGGCGCCCGCACACCACAAAATCTTTCGGGGCAGATCGAAAAAGTGAGTTCAATGTCCACATACCTCAAAGTAGCGCCCTCAGTTTTTATCAGGTCACCGTCATTCAAGTAGTTGAACTTCATAGTATCGGAACCTATCACGTCTTCTTTGGATTCGGGATTTCTTGGTAATTTGGAAATTTTCGGCAGAAAATCTGTTGATGGCGTTCAAATATGTTATAATTTAAATATCCATGGCGACTATCGGAAAAGGTAAATCTATGATCGTCGGTGATGGGCCGGTTCTACCATCATACCAATCCGTGTCGATGTTCTTGATCGCTTATCCAAGTTTCTAAAACACTAAGCCCTTCAGATATGTAAACAGTGTTTATCATAATATTTTGATATGTGATGTATTTTCTTTGAGGAGGGAAAGGGAATACGTATTTTAAAGTTGATTAAGGATATAATCTAACACAGAAGTGTCGGAGGAAAGCATTCGCACAATTTTTCTCGTCGAGATTTTCTCAGAAAA
Source organism: Ptychodera flava (assembly GCA_001465055.1). Lineage (NCBI taxonomy): Eukaryota > Metazoa > Hemichordata > Enteropneusta > Ptychoderidae > Ptychodera > Ptychodera flava. The sequence continues at coordinate 26,145 of LD346904.1, read as the reverse complement.
GTCAACGTTCCCTGCCTAGCAACATTATCAGAAATAGACATTATATGTTGTTGAACAAGGTAAAGGCAAAGTCGTTGTTGCTTAATTCTCACGAACTCAGCGCTCTACTGCTCACAGAGTCCCGTGAGTCATTTACGGCGACGCAGTGAATCCAAAAGTTTGTAACAATGTTGTCTAAGAATGGTGTCTGAACCTGACAAGGTTTGAGCAATGCCAGCGTTAACATTTGTCGCACACGAGACAGAACATTATCACGGTTCATATACTCCTGATCGCATATCATGAACAGCAGGTAATCTGCCAAATGCTGATATTTGCTCTTCAGAATATTACCGCCGAAACAGCCGCTGCGGCAATTACGAAACCCGCAAGCGTTTATGGGAAAGATTGATGACGTCACAAACATCGGCCTGACTAACAACTATGAATCACACTGGCGGACAAACACTCACCTGGTTGTACCTTGTTGCATATCCCTGCAATGCCACCCACGTGATCATGATGCCAGTGCGTGCACAGGATAGCTTCAATCTGAACGCTGTGATCACTCAATGTGGTTGTCAGTGAATTCAAGTACTCCTCTATATCAGGCTCCCCCGTATCTATCAAGATACGGCTACAAAAATGAAGTGCAAGAATCATTCCAAGCAGATAAACTGATTCGACAGATACTAGTAGTAAACTCAAATCCCTGATTCCGTGCACCAAAATAGTGGCTGATGGGGTGAACATTATCGGATGTTATGAAAGCGATATCACATCGACAGTGGTTTTTTTGTAAATATCTAAACTTTGACAAGAGTGAAATATAATGCCGTGATTTTAAATCTACGTTTTCAAATAGCAAAACTTCAACTTGATGCAGTTTATGATACGACACTCTGATGACAGTCAAGGAATATTCGTAAGTAAGAGTGAGGCTCGACTGTTTCATGTTTGCTTTGCTGACTACACTGATAGTCATTCGTCACGGCGCCAACCGGTGAGGCAGTTGGATTTCTAATATCCACCGTGTCTTGATGTTGTTATCATTTTAATTGGTCTGTTTGCTTGTCTGTCTGTTTGCTTGTTTGTTGTTGAAGGTGGATGGTGTTACCCGTGTTTTGATGTTGGGTTCACTGTGTTTGCGCAATCGGTGATAAAAGGCGCACCCAAGCGTGGCGAGACCCCCCTCCCGCAACGGATGTTCCGTGTCATTGATTCAAAGGTTTACGGCTCCTTCTGCGAAAGATGAGGGTAAATTGTATCGTAGTTTTTCAGGTTGCAGTAATACGTGTATGGGTCATAGGCCTGAAAATGTAGTGAACATTTTTTTTTTTGCCAATACCTAAATCAATATTGATGAGGCCTAAAAAATAAACAATGAGCTGAAATATTATTTAAATACTATCTGCGATACTTTAAATTTGTGAATAACTTTCTCCGTGTCATTTTCCATTTCTTTTGTCCACAATACGTTAGCATTTCTTTAATACCAGTAGAAATCTCCATACACTGGCAAAGATCGTGAGAGCGAGTCCTTCTAACAGCATTTTACTATCCGTATTATTTGACTAAAAATCACTGTTACGCAGTTACGAAATATTCAAAGATCTCGGGAAAAAAACAGTCCAATTTGAAATCCGCCAGGGGAAATGTGATACTCATTCCACACTTCTGACACTTACACAGTTTGTATTTCCCCGAAGGAACATACGAAATATACATGAAGTCTGGTGCGAACAAGGGAATGCAGGCTCCTAGTTATTAATTTTAGTAAAAATATGAAAATTATCAGCAGCATCATCCTCATCATCTTCATCACCGTGCAGCGAAAATTCAAACCAAGATTCGCCAACCCTTATGTAAACTACTCTTTCCTATATAGGTGATGATGATGATGATGATGATGATGATGATGATAATGATGATGGTGGTGGTGGTGGTGGTAATAATAATAATAACTTTCATTTTTTTATTGAAATTAATAACTAGGAGCCTGGATTCCCTGTGGTGCGAATTGAACTAGATTATACTGAAACATAACTGTTGTACTGAGTGACGACAAAGGATTCGGGTCACAATACTCTCAGTACCAAATGCACGCTTTCGGCGACAATAACATTTGAAGGTTGACAAATTGCTTTTCTATAGGAATCAGGCAAACATAGCATCGTTATGACCCGCGTTTGCATCCGGGTAGGTGCTGTGACAGCAACCGGATAATACAGTCAACTGCAAAACTGACACAAGACAATTATTCTCGGTAACATCGTGCACAGCCTCGCCTTCAGGCGTTTAAATTAACTGCTTTGGATTTCCTCAATCGATGAAATTCTGAGATATTATAGAGACCTTGTTTTGGATTCTTTTTCTTTTAATATAGTTTCAGGATCACGAACAGTACAAGTACTGTTTGTGTGACTATGAAAGTTACACAAAATGAAGACATAATCACCCTTTCATTTTTGAATAGCCAGCTGCAGGTAACTACTTCAAATTCAATGCGATAAATGAAGTCTGACGACAAACATTGGTTTTAATGATAGAGGTTAAAGACCTTTGACCACAAGTCAATAATATACCACCGTGAACATTTTGATCCGCTGTCTGTTGAGATGGAAGAGGACAGTGCCGTGGTACTGTTATACCAATAGAATCATCGTTGTAATTTCATGATCTATATAACTTGGTTCTTTCCTGTGCCATATAGCCTGCAATAGGGACCATGGATCGGCGTCATATACACGAGCGAGTAAGGTTTCAGCCAGCAAAGCAGGGTCAGCGCAGTGCAGTACTGTGATGAGCGTATTATGGTTTGTTCTTACCTCTTTCCCGTTCCAACCACGTATGTATTAGTACCCTGTAACGTGTAAGGCCCTGGATTACCCCCAAGGATCCGAATAACCCTTGGGGAAAGCTGTTCCACCTTCGGTAACACGGCAGTCATGGCTAACAGCAGCGGCGACTGCTCGATCTAACGAGGTCAGGGTCACGCCGTTTCCCGTACAGAACAGCTGACAGCTTTAGGAAGAATCCATTGGGTAGGAGGGGGGTATTACTTCTTTGGAGTGTTAATTGGCTTTGTCAGTTAGGGACGATTCAGAATTTACTTCCAGGGGGGGTGGAGGATTTTCAGGGGGGGCCACCCATTTTTCCCAAGAAAATTTAGGGGGGGCCAGACAAAAATACCACA
>LD346904.1:0-17868 GCA_001465055.1 Ptychodera flava | reverse complement strand
TCCCCCCCCCCCCCCATCTGTAGCAAACTTGTCTACCAACACTCTGTTACCACGGTGACATTTCATTGCGACTTTCTGGTGATGAAAACGATGTCCGTCACCCTTTCCCCTATATCACTGTGATTTACCACAAAGATGTGTTTGCAACCAAGTGCGAAATTTTACCGTTCTTTCCATGCGCATAAGTTTGAAGTTTGAAATTAAATCACGGAAATCATGCCCGAATTATTATTCTCGTTATATGGTATAATGTACAATGATAACGATGTATTTAGAGCGATAGAATTTGTTTTGTGAGGGGTGTACTCTTGTAAGGTCACCGTGAAAGTTGCAGTGGCACCGGTCCGATGCCGCCTCTCGGTATCACTGAACGCAAGGCGACTAGGAATGGTGCAATTTAAAAACGGAGACCACCAAGTAGACCGATTACCGATCGTCCTAAATTCGATTTCATAAACTTAATTTCTATTCATAATTTGAACGTATTTCACACTAAGCAAACATCACACTTTTTTCTTTCAAGCTGACAAGTAATTTGGTTGCTATTCTGTGCTAAATGGAAAAAAATCGCAATGGACTGCCAAGCTGCCAACCCTATCATTCATAGCATCACCTATAAACTCCGTTTGGCGCTATTGCACGTAGCAAAATTATTGTTTCCGTTGGCCAGGGCTCCCATAGAGAGCCAAGCCGATGTTGGCGCGATGCTGCTTTTTGTGCCACAAATTGCGCCGATTTAATCTTAGACAGTGGAGGGGCAGTCCCACTCTACTGTCTATGTTAATCAGGGAACGAAGTGTAAGACGATACTGTCTCAAACATGATACTATCGCCTTCAAGGTCAAGATTTGGATAGGGTTGTGTATGCGATTCATAAAGTTGGCCGGCATACGGTTTAAAAACTATGACAGGGTACCTAGATCATTGTACGGAGAACATCATTGCGTACAAAGATTGACAGGTGATCATGAATAAATTAATCAAATAAAATTAAATGTGGATGCTGCACTCTGATTTGGCTGATGGCTGTTACAATTTTTACACCGTACAAGTTTGTGACATTGATGGATAGCACGTAAAACAGTTTTTTTTCTTGTCTTCCAGTATGTGAGACGATGTTAGGGACTGGTCATAGTTTGTTCAGCCTCGCGCGCTCTGTACGTACGTGTGTAGTACACACACTTTAGAGCTTGCAGAAGCCGTCTGAGATTGAGTTCTACATTCGCACTATAAATCGGAAGAAAAAATGTTGATATTGCACTAAAACGGTCACTACTCAGACAATTTGTAGCTGTGGAAACGCAGCTATTGTTGGCGGGGTATCGTGTGCCGCTATGCGGAGTAATCAAAAGGCGGGGTTGACCTTTTGATGACCTGCATAGGCACGCACCCTACCCGCCAACAGATAGCTGCGTTTCCACAGCTAGACAATTTGATGTCCAAGTGAAGAATGTAAAATGTAAAATAATAATAAGGACATTGGCGCAGTGCATCACCCTCCGCTTCGCGTCGAGCGATACGCTGCGCCAATGTCCTCGTGCATCCTTTGCGGTATTTTTGTAATAACCTCATATTAGTAAAGTTACGCGCCCCAAGGGCGCGCCGAGAAATGAAACTGAATTATGAAATTCATTGCTAGCACGATGCATTTGATGCATTTTAGGCAAGTACGAGCCCGTGTCGAAATTTAAAAACACACTGACCCCCTTATTGGGCATTTCAAAATAGGTGACCCCATCACCAAAGTGAAAAACAGGGTGACCCCATGAATCCACGGGCCTCCACGGCCGAAGAAACTGACCAGTCCCTCATTCCCGTTAATTTTTAAAAGTATCTTGTGCCAATTATTGTAACATTTGGTCTCACTGAGATAAATGTTACACCTTAATTCCAATTCGATACAGTTATTTCCGCCATAGTATGAAAAGATATTGGGCCACGCCCCAAATGAAATGGGAAAATCAGACATTTATTTGGTATATTGGAAATTGAAAAAAAAACGGAAATACGCATTGTGGGAAATAGAGTCTGTCAGAGGGAAATAAGAATGGCCGTAAAGTGCCATCCTCACAGCAGAATACACCTTTTTCCTATATTTCAATCTCAGCCCAAAGATTTTAAATTTAGAAATAGGCCTAAAAGTTAATAATCATGATAATAAAACCATTTGAAAATTGAAAATTAGCTCCATTTCGATTTTCTTTTTTGAAAATGCAAATTGGTTTATTGGTTGGCCAAATTGTGCCACGGATTATGAACTCTCTTTTATCAGAGAAAAAATCAAAAGCAAACGCAAACAGCATTAATTTGGAATAGGATTTTAAAGCACTTTTTATTTTGAAAGTTTGAGAAGAAAAAAAATTGATTGCATGATTTTTAAGGAACAAAACTCATTTCACCTCCAATTCTCGTAAAGTGGGAACTGTTTTTGTTCTATTGTCTATTTGGAATAGATATATCGTTAAACAGCAAACCTTCATGGATATGACAAACAGTGAATAGCTACAGTCAATACATGCATGTCGTACAAGTTATTAGAAAGAAAAAAAATTGGCATGTGCCAGGTCGCAATTTAGTTCCACCTATCATGGTAGAGCAACCATGCTCCTATTGTAATAGCATTTCCATTTATAGCCCTATGCCTAAAATAAAATAAATGCATACATTTATCCATTAGTAAATTATTAGCCAACTACAGTGCATCACTGAAAAATCATATTGGTGTATTCTACAGGTCTATCACAAGTAATGTGATTTTTATAAGATTATGCAGTTAATCTTGCAGCAATCAGATAGAAGACACTTGAATCAATTCCGAATATATAGTAAACTGCAGAAAGAAACTTTTAATGCTCCATTTGAAATTTAAAACCTCCAACTCTCAGTGAATAAACAGAAAAGTACACTGTGAATGTAGGATATGGAAACAATAACTAGACAGTATTATATTAATAAGCCACGGAATTGTCCATGATATCTTCCCTTTTCCATTATATTTTCAGACAGAAGGTATTTTTGCGTCTCTTTTGAATTTCTTATTTTCTCGTTTTTCTATTTCTTCTTGATACTGTTAAGAATTACATACAGAGCAAGCCGTAATCAACTTGTCGTTCGCGTCGTTGTATTTTAGTCAAGACTAAAATCATTCTCCTTTCCTCAATCGTTACTGGTCGCTCGATTTACAGCATACTGCAACAGCCCATACGCCACGTGTGTTGTTACCCATCCTAGCTTTCCCGCCATTTATTGCTTTGCAAATTCCATCGCCTGCAGAATAAAAAACACAGAAGTAGAGATGTATGTCACTGTATCCGTGCATATCCACAGGCGCTCGGATCATTGCTTAGCCCACCCATGGTCTGCCGAGTATCCCTCTGTTCTTCGGCAAGAGTGATACCCGGCCGCTTGAATTCGCTCGCTAAATGACCGCTTGGCCTTGTGATCGACTTCCATGGCTAGTACTCGGGGTAATTGTTAAGGAACTGACGAACATTAATCTGGTCGCAGAACACGAGGATATCCACACACCATGGGTGTGCTCCCCTTTGATTCCTTCATTTAACATGATAAATCGACCGTTAAAATTTCCATGTTCACGTTTCTTGAGTATAAATGTCATTTATATACTATGTTACTAATACCATAGAATTAGCAATCGGCCGAGCATCTTTGCGCATATCTTGAGCGCCCGATCTCCAGTGTTCACGGTGTGCTTTAGTAGCACTTCGCTTCCTAGAACATTAACTAAGGGCGAAGTCTTCCTGATGCAACAAGAATGTCCAGTCATACACATTTATTATAAGCCTACTAACTCTTCGGCTTTCGATTCCACGTGTCCAGGTGCCAATTTAGAATTCGACTGTTCAAATTGCTTTGAATAAATCGATATGATCAAGGGTGTCTTTGGCGTGCTTGCTATAGCATCTCTCTACCTATCTCAATTTTGTTCTCAGCTGGCGATGACTTTTAGTGAAAAGTCTTACCAGTAACGTAGGCGCCATCAGTAATGCCCCAGTATGTGAAAACACTACATCCCGTCATCACCCAGCCCTCTTCACACTGGACATGCGCAACAGCACCGGATGCACTGTCGCTCCTGTCGGAGTAAATGTGTTGACACTGCAGACCTGGTGCACTGCAGCATGAAGCCTCAGACCACACACCTGAAACATTTCATAGAAAAAGATCACCTTATCATGGGCAAGGACGGAATTTATAGAGTAGTGTATATTAAAAGTATACAGTTACCTGTCATATAAATATGTCCATATGTGGTCAGAGGGACGTTCCTTGGTATTCAAAATGTCCATGTGAGGGCAATGTTTTAAAGAACGGCCACCTGCTTAAAATCTGTGATTGGTTAAATGTTCTCTTTCAATGGTAACTGTGGCAAAATTGGAACAGGTGACAGTATATCTTTAAAACAGTGCTGTTACGTTTCTCATATGACGGAAACATTACATTAACAACGGTTATAGAGTACCGTGCATTAACTGACCATTGCCGTATATGCCATTTTGCGCCACACACCCATTCTTTACGAAGTCCATTTGGGCATTGGTCAAAAAGTCATCAGATTCAGTCCATGGCCGGGCTCCGTCAAGCGACTGTCCGTAAGAATACGCCATACAACCTGTAAGAGTTCAATATGTGGAATCAGCGAGTCTTACCTGGACTTGGACTCTAATAGTAAGTAACAAGCAGATTTGGATGGACCAGCGAAGATCTTGGTTGTATATATATATGTTATTTGAAATCGCAAAAAATATATATTTCACCTCCTAGCAAATGCAGGAAAGTCTTCTAAGCTCTAAAAGGAAGAAGGCGAAATCAGAGATGGGGCGGGGGTAGATTGATTGACTGATTAGTATGTGAATTGGCGCGACAGTGTGAAACATCCAGCTTTTAGATATTTTTTTAAATTTTGGTTTACCTCAGAGTGTGCTAAGTGAAAATAATTATTTAATTTTCCAAAACCTTTCTATGTATCTGGAGTACAGAAAATGTAACAAAGCATATCTTCTCAAATCTTCCATGGTGACACAACAAATTTCTTATTATGGGAAAGAAATCGAAGGAACTTCGATCATGTCACACACATTCCAACTTCCTCAAAGTATGTCACATTGTAAGCATACTTCAAAAAAAAATAGCCAGCTGTTTTCAAACTTTGAAGAATATTTGTTATATGGCTACAGGCGACTCTTACCTAGAGTGCTAGCTGGCAAATCGTTCACAGACATATCACACATGGCTTCTGCTACGTCGTCATCCCCAGTGCCAGACTTCCACAGAGATTTGGCGTAGTGACATTGAAGACCCGACCACTTACAGCACCTTGCCACTGCATATACACCTAAAAGTAAAGACATCAATATTTGCTTATGTGCATACTAAATCTCTCTTCCAGAGTTTTAAAGCCATTGCCATTAATAAGAGAGCAGGGAAATCCCTAAGTCCATATCGATTTCCTTTGCAACATTTATCTGATGGCTTCATCAAGTTTTAAAAGTTTGCCCCTCTGGATGTCCTTGGGCAATTTATTGAAAGTAAATGAAGTTTAAAGCTCTATGTTTTTAAGGGTATATCTTATGTACAGCTTAATGTTAGCCTTTGGTCGGATATTCTTGGTCAAAGTTTATATGCGATGAAATCAGTGACATCTTTGTCTTCTTTTGTTGTAATATTGCAGTCTTTTGTTTATAGGGTACCTCTATCAAAATTGCTCAAATTACCGCGAAATGAGCTGACGTTTGATGATTTATAGTCTTATGGTCAAAAATGTTTCTCAAGGAAAGGGTATGTACACCATTCACATCTTAATTATTAAATGATTTAATAATTCATTCATTCATTCATTCATTCATATTTCATTTGGTATAGGCCAACAGACCGCGAATAACAAAGACTTTCATTTTACAGGGTATGAATTCTTAAAAAAATGAAAATGTAGAATTGCTGGCTGGAGAATAATGAACCATTATGTATATAAGAGTCTGACTTCAGGGATTTATGTATTTTTATTAATAAATGCTCTGAAAAAGTACCTACTTTGAACTAAACCGTCAACAGAGCTGTTCCTTGTATCGTCACATGGTAATTTCTGACTTAACAAATATCCGCTCACGGTTAGATGTTTTTGTACACACAGGGAAAAGTATGGAGAACAAAAAGGTCGATAAAATGGCCAACGACGAGCAATAAAGGTCAGCGATAGTCGTCTACTAAAGCAAGATAGCCAATTTGCTCCTGCAGCTTCAAGCTGTCTTTGTGGAGGAATATTTGAGTGACAAGATAGGTGCAGTCACCAATGACTCACCGAGTCCACCTTCTCCATTCTGAGCGACGCACTTTGGTTTGGACGTCACTTGGATGATTCTTTCTCCGTCCCTGGTGCCGTGTGATTCACTTCCGTCCGTTACACTGTTGCATGACGTCATGACTTCACCTTCTTCGCATTCGATCTCTACCTGCACGTCATCACCAGGGCCGGATATTTCAGACCAGCGACTGACACAACTGGGGGCTGTCCCAAATGATAGCAAGTAAGTAAACTAACCTTTTCAATAGAATGTTTTGTCACAGAAAATTTCACCGGCCGAAATTTGGAATGGTCAAGGTTATTTGTGAGAGAAATATATGAAGCAAAACGCAATGGCGCAACTTCACCTGGAACCATTCGTTGATTACTATATCACTGAAACACATAAACGTCATTTTAACTTTCGAATGCAAGCATGGAGTGGAAACTAGTACTGGTGTAGAACTGATGTCTTGGTTGTTCATGTACAGTAAGCTGAACTACAACTTCTGAGAGCGCACAAAACGGTAACTATTTAAACAAAGAGCAAATGATTCTTGGTGTACCGGATCAATGTCTGCATTAGTCTGGCAGTGGTTTTCAAAATATCCTATGAATATATTTGTCACCGAGTTAAGCAAAATAACCTCCTGGGCAAAGCCTACCTTCTGTAATGGTTGTGACCTCCGACTGAAAGACGCAATCTGTCGGATTGTTATCGCATACGAACTTTGCCCACAACTAGGAGCCAATATCCGTATCTGTGGTAATAGTCGGCAATTCACTGCTTTTGCCTATGAAGATGACGCTTTCGCCAAACACCTCGCCAATCAGTGTGAAATTTGGTTCAGAACTGACCAAGGTTGAGCGTTCGCAGTATGTGCCACCATGCCGTCCTTTAAAATCATTGTATGTGACATTGAAGAAGTGAGAGTGACTTACCTCTTGACTTTGGCTTCAATGTAATGCTGAAGCCTTCACCTCTTTGGACTTGGCTGGCAGAACTGACAAACTGAATCCACACTTTGTTTGATTCCGCAACCGTCGATGTCGTCATCGTGTTTGTGATAGTGAATAACTCGTTCTGTCTGAGTGTGTCGCCTGTTCCGATGTAGACATTGGCGCAGCACGTCTCCAGATCGACCTCGTTTACAGTAACCTACAAGAAATATTATTAGTAAGATTGTCCCGCTCTAAATGCATGGGATTGGTTTAAATATATCTTTGACTTTGTATGTATATCACAGATATTAGGCCATGATTGGCTCACTTTCAAAAGCATTTCTAAGTTAAATCATAAAGAAGGCCAGGGTGTGAAATGAGCACATAGCATATGTGAATGCTGGTGTGTCATGATTTTAAGTGACATGATTAAGACTATTACTAAAAATATACAAACCATATTTCAAATCTATCACACGCAAGCATGTCCGGCCAATGATGGCATGATTTATCGGTTAAACAAAACAGAAATTGCTGATAATTTATGTCTCTTTCCTAGCTGGTTATTTCGTTGATTATGTCAATTACTTCCGTTTAGTTGGATGTGTAAATGTATCTCCATACACACGGGTAGACTTACAAGGAAATCTTCGGAGATAGACAATTTGGTAAGCAAACAGGTAAGTGAATGGATAGGTGGATGAAAGGACACATAGATACATATTACATACACAGTTACATAGATACATACATGGATACATAGATACACATAGATGCATGAATACATAGATAGATAGATAGATAGATAGATAGATAGATACATACATACATACATACATACATACATACATACATACATACATACATACATACATACATACATACATACATACATACATACATACATACATACATACAGATATATGGAATTCGAATGGAGTACGGTGGATTTCACATGATATATGGCATCTATTGACAGCGGATACGAATCTCTGCTCCACATTGACTTTCTATTTAAGTGGGCAAAATCGGCATTGATTCAAATTGCGCTACACGTGTAATACAACTACAAAATTCACTCGTTTAACAAAAAAGACATGTCCAACATATTACAGATTCTCTTTCTTTCAAGCAAAATGTTCCACCTTCACAAACAAACCGTAATAGTATAATTTCGGTGAGAAAATACTTTACCTCTATATCCAAATCAGGATTAGCTGCTATGAACCACCGACAGTTTGCATAACTTGGATACAAATTTGGGTATGTTGGTGACGTCACAGTCACCTCGCCATCGTCTGGAATGGTGATTCTTTTCGGTTCAGAACACGCATCTACTGGCGATTCTGTCACTATATTATGGAATACAAGACAGGGACTTTATAATATGTGAACGTGTAAAGGCACATCGTTGTGAATGCCTGACTTAATTGATATAGGGCCTAGACATTATGAACAAAAACCTCACAAGGAGAAACCATAGAATAGGTTGTAAAGAGTACAAGTAGTAAGCAGTCCATTTCTTTGATGCAAAATTACAATAAAAATTGAACGGGAAGAGCAGAGGCTTATTCCGTGTGGATTATTTCACCCACTGACAAACCACGTTTGGTTGGATGTTATTGCATAAGGCATTCGCGTTCTATTTTGAGTTCTATAACGAGATGTATTGGCCATAAAATCTGAATAGGCGAAAATCTGGTTCTAAACTTTTTAACAGAGAGTCAGCAACATGGTATAGTGAGGCCTAAGAGTGCAATATATAGTGATATAGTTTAGGCTTCTCTTCTGCCCCTTTTTTATCAGTTAATTTCTGTTCGTCAGTTTACACACCTCCATAGACTTCCCTGTAATCAATGCATCCATAACATTTGCAATGATCATCGCTGATACCACACCAGTTGGCTGTGGAACAGCAGGGATAAATGCCGTGTGGATCACATTCTGCTGGTGACACACCATTTGGTGCCGTGAATCCTGGACCACACTGCACGTCCTCTCGCCAGGCGTTGCCTTTGGAAGAATCACAATGACCAAAGATAAGATTTTGTATATTCTTGCTGTCTGTTAAATTTGTATGCTAGTATGTATGCTTACAAGGTAGCTTAAGTAAAAGTACAATTTTGACATCAAATTGACTTTTACACACCAGGACACAGTTATTCAATACTGAAAGGAATAGTAGTTGTAAACAAATGTTAATGGCAAGGAACTTGACACATTGGTTCACGTGTACTACAAATATAGAAATCCTCCAAACGAAGTGCTTGATTGACGTTTTTAAACCTGCCGGTATGTGCCCTTAAGGCAAAAATTAAAGCAAAAGATAGTAAAATACAATGGATTGAAAAGCATAATGTCTTCCACAGTATAATGGAAAATTCATCAGACATTCCTAAATCCCTTCAGAATAATTTATGTTAAGCTATTGCTTGTTACAAGTATTGTATATATTGACATTAAAAAAATAAGAGCAGTTTACCTCTTGACTTTGGCTTCAATGTGATGCTGAAGCCTTCACCTCTTTGGACTTGACTGGCAGAACTGACAAATCGAATCCACACTTTGTTTGACTCCGCAAGCATCGATGTCGTCATCGCGTTGGTGACAGTGAATAACTCATTGCGCCTATGAGTATCACCTCTTCCGATGTACACATTCGCGCAGCATGTCTCAAGATCGACCTTGTTTACAGTCACCTAAGAGAAAAAAAATACTATTGAGATTGTCCCACTTTGGTCGAATTCGGTGTAAATATTGTGTGACTTTGTTAGTATATCACAGGTATCACAGGTGTGTGTATATATATATATATATATATATATATATATATATATATATATATATATATATATATATATATATATATATACGACCTTAATAACCACAATTGATAGTGAATGAATGGATCTTGGTTCTTGATAAACTTTGATTTTTATCATCGAGAAAGATTTCTGCTACACTATATCACCAGTCTTGCAACACAACTATAAGATCGATATATTTAAGAATCGTGACTTCAATATGACAGTTACTCGATTCTTCCATCAATACCTGCCCTGAAAAGCAAGCCTAAATAAGAACGATAACAGGAAAGCATCTTGTTTCACCTCTATATCTAATCCAGAGTCAGCTGTTATTAACCATCGACAGTTTGCATAACTGGGATACAAGTTTGGATATGCAGGTGACGTCACAGTCACCTCGCCATCGTCTGGAAGGGTGATTCTTTTCGGTTTAGAACACGCATCTACTGGCGAATCTGTCACTGTTTGATGGAATAAATTACATGGACTTTATTATTTTTAAACATGTAGCGGTATACATTACTTGAAAATGCTTGACAAAATAGTTAGACATTTTAAATGCAAACATCATAGGGAGAAACAACAGAACTGGTCGTAAAGAGTACAAGTGGTAATTTAGAAACCTAGTCAACGTCTTTGATTAAAAAAATGGTTCACGACATTTCGGTAGGCAGGGTCAATCTTTAACAAGCTTTTTGCAATCAATGTATTTTCAACATGAATTGCTTGTACCTATCGATTGTATCGGGAAAGGGGCGGTTTATTCCCCAGGGTTATTTTCTGCAGCTGACAGATCGTATTTGGTTTGTTTTATGAAAATAAGACTTGAATTTACATATGAAGTTAACTTAACTACTAAATATATAGACAAAACAATGCGAACAGGCAAAACTTTGTTTGACAAGTATAAAATTGATTGACATCTATGGAGACCAGAAAGTGCAATACGTACAGAATTAACCATTGCGTTTCCTCTGCCAATATTATTAGGCAATTTCTGTTCGCAAGTTTACTCACCACCATAAACTTTTCTGTAATCAATGCATCCGTCACATTTGCAATGATCATCGCTGATACCACACCAGTTGGCAGTTGAACAGCAGGGATAAATGCCGTGTGGGTCACATTCTGCTGGTGACACGCCATTTGGTGCCGTGAATCCTGGACCACACTGCACGTCCTCTCGCCAGGCGTTGCCTTTGGAAGAATCACAGTGATCAAATATCTGATTTTGCATAGTTTTGCTGTCTTTCGAATTTATATGCTAATATGTATGCTTCCAAGGTAGTTTAAGTAAAAGTACAATTTTGACATCAAATTGACTTTTACACACAAGGACACAGTTATAAAATACTGAAATAAATAGTAGTCGTAAACAAATGTAAATGGCAAGAAACATAACATATTGGTTCACGTGTACTACAAATACAGAAATTCTCCAAACGAAGTGCTTGATTGACGTATTTTAAACTGCCAGTATATGCCCTTAAGGCAAAATTAAAGCAAAGGATAGTAAAATATAATGGATTGAAAAGCATCGTGTCTTGCACAGTATAATGGCAAATTCATCAGACATTCCTAAATCCCTTCAGAATAATTTATGTTAAGCTATTGCTCGTTACAAGCATTGTATATATTGACATTAAAAAAATAAGAGCAGTTTACCCCTTGACTTTGGTTTCAATGTGATGCTGAAGCCTTCACCTCTTTGGACTTGACTGGCAGAACTGACAAATCGAATCCACACTTTGTTTGACTCCGCAAGCATCGATGTCGTCATCGCGTTTGTGATAGTAAATAACTCATTGCGTCTAAGAGTATCACCTGTTCCGATGTATACATTTGCGCAGCATGTCTCCAGATCAACCTTGTTTACGGTCACCTGAGAGAAAAGAAATACTATTGAGATTGTCCCACTTTGGTCGACTTCGGTGTAAATATTGTGTGACCTTGTTAGTATATGACAGGTATCACAGGTATCGAGTTGTGTATGGTTCATTCCAAAAACCTTTAGGAAAGCATGATATATTTATATGTATATGTATATACAATTGTTTTGTTACGATCTTAATAACCACGATTGATAGTCAATGAATGAATCTTTGTTCTTGATAAACTTTGATTTTTATCATTCAGAAAGATTTCTGCTACACTATATCACCAGTCTTGCAACACAATTATAAGATCGACATGTTTAAGAATCGTGACTTAAATATGACAGTTACTCAATTCTTCCATCAATACCTGCCCTGAAAAGCAAGCCTAAATAAGAACGATTACAAGAAAGAAGCATCTTCTTTTACCTCTATATCCAATTCAGAGTCAGCTGTTATAAACCATCGACAGTTTGCATAACTGGGATACAAGTTTGGATATGCAGGTGACGTCACAGTCACCTCGCCATCGTCTGGAATGGTGATTCTTTTCGGTTTAGAGCACGCATCTACTGGCGATTCTGTCACTGTTTGATGGAATAAATTACATGGATTTATTATTTTTGAACATATAAATGTTACTTGAAAATATTTCACCAAATAGAAACTGTAAACACAAACATCATAGGGGGAAACCACAAAACTGATTGTAAAGAGTATAGGTGGTAATTAGGAAACCAAGTCAACGTCTTAGATAAAAAAAAATGGTTAATGACATTTCTGTAGGGAGGGTCAATCTTTCACACGCTTTTTTCAAGCAATGTTTCATTACCATTTTCAACATGAATTGCTTGTACCTAACGATTGCATCGGAAAAGGGTGGTTTATTCCACAGGGTTGATTTCTGCGGCTGATACATCGTATTTGGTTTGTTTTATAACATTTGAATATACATATGAAGTTAAATGCAAATTGTACAGACAAAACAATGCGAATAGGCAAAACTTTGTTTGACAAGTATTTAACCAGATGTGAACTGAATGTGCTCACGTGATTTACAACAGGTTCATTCATAGTAGTACAATTCACAGAACAATCAGATGTCTGTTATATCACTATATGTACCAGGTTTTATCAACTTTCGCCCGCTACTCTAAGAGTTAAATCACTAATTACAAAACTTTACTTAATATGCAAATGAGCAGTTTATTAACTTGACACTGCCTAATGCTCCTCAGTACATTTAGATATCTATCAGATCAACATATGTAGCACGTTTCATCAAATTTAATGCTGTAATTTTGGTGTAATATCACTAATTACAAAGTTCATTAAGTACGCAAATAAACCCTTCATTAACTTGACACTGCTCAATGTTTCATAGCACAATTAGATATTCATCAGATCTATATCTGTAGCAGGTTTCACAAAATTTGGTGCCGACTTATATACCTAATTGTAAAGTTCATAAAATATGCAAATGAACCCTTTATTAAATTCACAGTACTGAATGCTTTGCAGAACAGTCAGATATCTGTCGGATCAGTGTCTGCAGCAAATTTCATCAAATTTGGTGCATTAATTTTGGAGTTCTATGACTAATTACAAAACTTCATAATATATGCAAATGAGCGATTAATTAACTTGACACTGGCCAATGCTTCTCAGTACAAATAGATATTTATCAGATCAATATCTGTAGCAGGTTTCACCAAATTGGGTGCCGTAATCTCAGAGTTATATACCCAACTACAAAGTTCATAAAATATGCAAATGAGCAGATAATTGACCTGACACTCACAGTATTATCATAATGTTCTGAGATTGTCATCTGTGAAAAGTTTCATGAAATTTTGTGCAGTGTTTTTTGATATGTCGACACTGTCATTGACACTGACACTGTCGTAGGGAAACCATTATATGAAAAAAATGATATAAATATGCAAGCCACACTAGCCAAAATCTCATCAGTTCTTGCTATAAGCATATGCTACATGTCTACCAAATCTGACTTGAATCTGTTCAGGCGTTTTTGAGTTACCATGTAAACAGATTTACAGACAGACAGACAGACACTCACACACACACACTCACACACACACACACACGCGGATGGACAGACAGACATCGCTATGAAATTAGCTCACGTGTGTGAACACATGAGCTAAAAATGATCGATATCGATGTGATGAATGGCGACAAGAGAGGGCAATACGTACATAATCAACTATTGCTTTTCCTCTGCCCATATTATCAGGCAATTTCTGTGCGCCAGTTTACTCACCACCATAAACTTTTCTGTAATCAATGCATCCATAACATTTGCAATGATCATCGCTGATACCACACCAGTTGGCTGTGGAACAGCAGGGATAAATGCCGTGTGGGTCACATTCAGCCGGTGACATACCATTCGGTGCCGTGAATCCTGGACCACACTGCACGTCCTCTCGCCAGGCGTTGCCTTTGGAAGAATCACAATGACCAAATATCTGATTTTGCATATTATTGTTGTCTGTCAAATTTGTATGCTAATATGTATGCTTACAAGGTAGCAAAGGTAAAAGTACAATTTTGACATTGAGTGAACTTTTACACAGCAGGACAGGACACAGTTAACACTATACACAAAGAAATAGTACTTGAAAACAAGTGTTTATGGTAAGGAATGAGATATAGTTCACGTGTACTTCAAATTTAGAAATCCTCCCATGGAGGTGTTTGAGTGAAGTTTTCAACTTGCAAGTATGTCTTTTTTAGGGTTTCAGGATACTAAAATATAATGGATTGTTTTTGAAAAGCATCGGGTCTCTGACGGTATAAAGCAAATTTATCACACATTCTTTAAATGCCTTCAGAATATTTCAGTGTAAAATTTAATTTTAGGTGGGTGACCAATTTGAACTGGCTCTGACTATTCGACGTCATACAACATTGCTTGTTATAAGTATTGTATTGTCATTGAAAAAATGAGAGCAATTTACCTCTTGACTTTGTCTTCAATGTAATGCTGAAGCCTGCACCTCTTTGGACTTGGCTGGCAGAACTGACAAATTGAATCCACACTTTGTTTGACTCCGCAATCGTCGATGTCGTCATCGTGTTGGTGATAGTGAATAACTCATTGCGTCTGAGAGTATCGCCTGTTCCAATATAGACATTCGCGCAGCATGTCTCAAGATCGACCTCATTTACTGTAATCTGAGAGAAAAAATTACGAAACGAGATCATCCGGCTTTGATCGAATTTGGTGTAAATATTGTGTGACTTTGCATGTATATCAGCGGCATAAGATCCTGCATGGTTCACGTTAAAATTTATTCTGAGTTAAATCGGCAGGGAAAGTGTTCAATTTGCAAGTAATCGACGAAATAGCAAGTGATTGGTCGTCTGTCAGGATTTTAGGAAAAACGAACAAGATAGATAATGAAAATATTCGAACCATACTCAGGATCTATCAAAAGCGAATATGTTTTGGAAAACAAATCACATGGTAACTCCGGTGGAAAAATGTTGCAAATCTGTAATGTCTGTTGTATTTTATTCATATATCATTGATAATGTCGATTATTTCTTTTAAGTCGGGTGTGGAAATATAGCTCAATAGAGACGCGTAACCTTTGCGCTCATACTTCCTTCGATAAGTTGCTACTTAGACACATAAATGGATATATAGATACATACGTACGTACGTATGTATGCACATGCATTCACGCACTCATGAATCCAAACATCCATCCATCCAGACAATCTATCCATTCTCTCCATTCTATCCATCCATCCATCCATCCATCCATCCATCCATCCATCCATCCATACATACATACATACATACATACATACATACATACATACGTACGTACGTACATACATACATACAGGGAGCTAAGGCTTCTTGTTTGTTTGTTTGCTTGTTTGTTTATGCGTGTTTGTTTATTTGTTACGTATGATTATTTCCATATACAATAAAAAAAAATAAGGAGTTTTATTTGTGTTCCTATTTGTCAATAAAGGACGAGTTTGTTTGTTTGTTTTGTCTGTTTGTTTATGCGTATTATTTGTTACGTCCCAGGGATTCAGGAAAAGAAGTAAACCAAGCATACATGTACAAAAAACAAACAAATAAAGGAAATAAATCAAATAAAGCAAATCAAGTATATAAAAAAACAAAAAATATAGAAACACTCAAGCTAGCATACAAATACATAAACAAATAATGAACAAACATAACAAACAGATAAATAAACAAGCATATAATATCATAGAACTTTGAATAAATAACAAAAATACAACAAATAAAATAACAAAAATATGTGCGTGTGTATACATTTGTTTATTTTTTGTATTTGTATTTTCGTTATTTATTCAACGTTCTATGTTTATATTTGTATGTATGTTTGTTCATTTTATGTATTTGTATGCTTGTTGATATGTTTATTTGTTTATTTGTCTTCTGTTTTATTTTTTCTGACTCCCCTGGGACGTAACAAATAAACGAACATTCATAAACAAATAAACAAACAAACAAACAAACAAACAAACAAAAACAAAATAAACAAAACCATTTTTATTGACAAATAGGAACACAAATGCAACTCCTTATTGGTTCTTGGTCTATTGAAGAATCGTACGTAACATATAAATAAACACGCATAAACAAACAAGCAAACTAACAAACAAGGAGCCTGAACTCCCTGTGACATGCATACATATGCATATAGAGCATATGTATGCATGTATGCATAAAATTAGAGCCGAATGTGACTTCGATTTATTTGGAGGGAATTGGTAGGTATTGAAAGAGGATAGGATCTCTGTCGATTGGGTATTAAATCTTACTTGCAGAAAGACTACTGAATATATCTAGCTTGTTAAACAATTAGTAGACTGACAATCGCACTTAAGCTACCCTATCTTTCGAGACATTCATTCGCAAATAAGCCAAAATCCACAATTAGTTTGATGAAAACGATATATTTTTTCTGTACCTCTACATCAAAATTGGAATTAGCTGTGATGAACCACCGACAGTTTGCATAACTGGGATAAAAATTCGGATATGCAGGTGACATCACAATCAACTCGCCATCGTCTGGAATGGTGATTCGCTTCGGTTCAGAACAAGCATCTACTGGCGATTCTGTCACTGTTTGATGGAATAAATTACATAGACTTTATTATTTTTGAACATGTAAAAGTATACACTACATGAAAATGCTTGGCCAAATAGAATTTTTAAGCACAAATGGATACCACGAACTCGTTGTATACAGTACAAGTTATAATTATGGTCAACGATCAATCTTTGCTTCAAGGTCTGATAATGACATTTCTGTATTCAGGATCAACCTCCTCTAAGCTTTTATTATCCAATTAATGTCTCCTTAAATTTTCGAATAAGCATCGCTGATACCAAAAAGATTGGATGGAGAGGGCAATGGTATGTCCCTTGTTAGGGTGCCACATGTGGGGCAGGATGCGCTTACTATTTTCGAAACACCTGTCATCACTTCTTGGTCTTCTTGCCAGAGGTCCATATATATCTTTCATGAATTTGACTTTGTTGTGTGTACCGGTGATTTACTGTCTGTTCTGTGCTGTTGTGTTTATAACTACTGTATTACGAATTTTGACCGAGCGTTCTCGGATTATGAATTGGTATGATTGCGATTATTTTTATATTCTTTACTTAACACACTACCTTCGTTTCGGTTATGAGTACACTATATTAATATTAAATATTCGGATCATTATAAAATATTGGGGCAATAAACTCTGCATCAATAAAAAATAGTCTTTCCGGCTAAAACTGAAAGTGATCGATGTTCGGAACAATATAATCACGGTTTTCAACAATTCCTGTTATAAGTAACTTCTTATCCCCAGTTAACTTACCTTCATACACTTCCCTATAATCAACACATCCGTCACATTTACAATGATC
>LD346896.1:155847-192378 GCA_001465055.1 Ptychodera flava | reverse complement strand
ATCGCACTGAGCGAGAGCCGAATGAAGGTGGCCACAGTTAGGTCGCACTGAGCGAGAGCCGAATGAAGGTGGCCACAGTTGGGTTGCACTGAGCGAGAGTTGAATCGCACTGAGCGAGAGTTGAATGAAGGTGGCCACAGTTGGGTCGCACTGAGCGAGAGTTGAATGAAGTCCGGCTCAAAATGTAAGGTATTAATTTTGGCATGGATTACGCGCCATAACTACTGCTTTACTGATCGCATCGATAGCTATACGCTCCGACCTATCCATATATTCTCCGCTCATCATAGCCATAGACCAAGACTGTCTGAACAGAAGATTTATCCCTGTTCTGGAGAGTTGTCTATCACAGCTTACAGTGAGTGTAGATAATTTTACACCCGGCTATCACAGCACTTGCAATGCGAGCAAACGCCGCGAACCAGACGTGGCGTGCTAGCCGTTTTTTTTCTAATTTTTGCACGAGGCGATTCAGAGTTAGACTTGTAGGTCGTGCTGCGGTTGACAGCCCTTGGGTTTTGGGGAGTGTTCACCGCTAAAATTTTCAGTTTTTGACTTCCCCAGCTAGCCTTTTCCTCTCCAAAGAAGGAGGAAGGGACGGAGGCTTTGGGAAAGTTGGATTTTGTACGGTGTGATCGTACGGATTTTCATTTTTCACGCAGTCAAGGAAAGCCAGTCCGTAGTGACACGGCACCCAAACACACGTGGTATCAAAAAAAAAAAAAAAATAGAAAAGAAAAACAGTTTGCCATCAGAACAATTGAGCGCTAACTGTTACAAAACAAGAAGGGAGACATAGGTCAGACACTTCCACACTAGTTTTCATTCATTTTGTGTGGAAATTTTTGCAGCCAAATTGCCGTAGGATGCGTTTTGGGAACGTTCGGCCACTGCTAAATTCTCTCACTAAAATCCGTCATGTGACTGAGGATTCGCGTGCTAGTGTTTGATCCCTTTTTTACGTCTATCATTTTATTTTTGTGTGAAAACAACAACAATTATTTATTTTCAAGTTTTATTTTTAATAAACGATTTTTGTTATTGAAAATCTAAGCTGGTGTTGCTAACGCCAGCCAGCGGTGTGATAGGGAAGTGTCTGTGTGTGTTTGCAAGTATAGCGGGCCCTCCTTATAAATCACATTGCATAACTTTAACACTTGGTGGCGCCCTTCCTAGACCCTCTATAAGCAGCTACTGTTTTTCAAGGGAGGTATAGGGTTGTATACTCAGTACAATCAGTCAAATATTTTGAGCTCAACAAATTTTTGGCAAATATGATTGTCCATAGGGTTTTAAAGTGCAACCCCACTTTGTGACATATTTTGAGCTCCAGCCTTTGATCAAGATTACTACCCAAAAGTCCTCAACTTCGAAAATTAATAAACACCAGAATGGAGTTAGAGGACAAGATCGACATCAATAAATCTGACCAAGACACCCTACTTGTACTCCCTTGGGTCAGCAGGAAGGCTTCAAAAGAAATTATTAGACTGAGGGACCAGCCCGGGGGGTCACCCCTAGAAGGCTCGAGAGGATCAGAAATTTCAGACCCCAGGCCGACTTTTTTGATAATGTCATCTTTTGGCCAAGGACAACAGGTGCAGAGGGTGGGGAAGGCCACATCACCGACTATGACATCAGGGGAGGGGATGATCGGGCGACAACAAAGGCCTGGGACTGGCAAGAGTAAGAGCCCCCAGCATCAGTCCCCGTCCCTGAACTAGCCCACAGTAGCCCAGAGTAGATAGGCTAAGCCAAGCCTATGATAACAGTGAAAAAAACGATTCAGACAAAGGTTAGAAAACCAGGATGTGGGTGAGGAACAGCCCCACAAGGAGGTAAGGATGGGACGAAGGGTTAACCCCTCCCACTACTCATCTGATGATGATTTCCTGTCTGATGGCGATGACTGGCGCCCTCACTGCTCCAAGAGGGGAGAGGGTGAATGACGTTGCCACAGCACGCATGTCCGCAGAACAGCAGACGCGGATTATTCATCGAGAAGAAAAACATATGGGTTGTTTAGGGAACCAGACGACAATGACAGCAAGGAAGTCATTTACCGTTCGGAGAGGCAAACCCGGCGAATGGACCAACTTTACTCCCATGACTCAATCACATACCGCACTCCGCCGACACCCTATCCCATGAGTCAGCGGAGGGACTCCCCAGATAGGGAAACCCGCCAAAGACGTACTAGGGCCAGGGAGAGTGAGAGTAGAGAACAGCCCCGTCGGGCGATGGCATGGGGCCCTCCTGTAAGTAGAGGATCCCACGATATGGCATGAAAGGGAGATGTTTCGTACTCGATTCTGACTCATCAGACGCAGACGAAGATGTCCCCCTAAGTACCCACCGAGATAGAGAAGCTCCGCTCAAGCGGGTTACACTCCCCGAGACGCTTACTTTCTCGGGAGAAAAGGGAAGGAAGTGGGGCGTTTTCTATACTAAATTCAACTCCTTCGCAAAAGCGCATGACTGGACAGAGGAGGAGTGGAAAACTTACTTGTGCTGGTGTTTTGAAGGTCTCGTGAGTGAGTATTATACAGTACTTATCGAGCGAGAGGGGAAAAATCAATTACAAGGAGCTCATTAAGAAACTTGCAAAATGTTTTGTGTATCAAGAATTCACCAGTGCAACTGAACTTCCGGCAGTCCCAGCAGGCGCCAGACAAGACCCTTGAAGAGTGGGCAGGCCGCATACTGTCTTTGGCAATGCTGACTTTCCCAGACTTCTCGGACCGTACCAACAAACAGGCTATCATGAAATTCTGTAACAGTTGCAGTGACAGGGAGGCCGACAGGGGAGCCGCTGTGCAGCGTCCATTATCGATGGATAAGACCATCGATGAGGTTCGTTTACGGCAGTACATAAACCTCGAAGTTTATGGCAAAAGGGCAACAAAGCGTGAGTTTCGCCGAATTTCATCAGACCACGACAGTGACAGCGGAAAATTTAACGTGTGTTACACCTCCAAAGACAAACAACAGAGGTTGAACTTGCCTGACTACAGTAGCGACAGCTCAGAATGACAAGACTGCGACACCAGCCTGAACCCTGACCGGTGCGTAGTCAGCCTTGAGGAATGTATGACGAGGGTAGATGCCGAGGTAACTCAGATCGGTGCCCTCAATACGACCTTTGAGGCACTCACCAAGCAGATGACGGAACTGACATGTACGATGACACATTTGTCGAAACCACGGAGAAGATCACCCTCGCCAGGGTGCGCTCAGTGTTTTGGCTTCGGCGAATTGGGCTATTTCCATAAAGACTGTCCCAAACATAAGACGCCAACAGCGCAAGACAAGAAAGTCACTTCAGTGAAGGGTTCAACCGAGAGGGCCTAGGCTTGACCCGAAACAACACAGCAGGCCTACCTGACAGTACACCGCCTGTACCTCTGCCAATCTCACACGAAGATAGGGGGCCCGACTTCTCTGAACAACTTTGTGAGGAGAGCTGGGAAGACATAACCCTAACATGCACGAGTGTTGGACTGAATCTCGGACCCACCCAGGCCAACTTGACACAGGGGATGTTTCCGATACCTCGAATTGCAAGGAAAAGGAAATCCCTGAAATGCCTGTGGAGGAGAGTCGGATGGAATAGACCATTCAGTATTTTTGGACAACCGCCCCAGAGGAGCCACCATGGGACTTGGATTGTGACAATTTAGACCAGGACACGTCACCAGTAACAGCAACCGAAGTACCAGCTTATGAACCGAAAGCTGAAAAAGACGACCCCTCACCTATCACAATTTATCAACTGGTGTCTGGCTCTATGTACTGTAAACCGGAATATGTTTGCGGCGGGTTATTTTCGCGTATTCTTTCCTAACAAACTATTCGCGGCTTGAAATATTCGCATTTGTTGAAACCACAGACGGGAGCCGCCTTGTCAGCGTCATTGTGCATCTATTTGGGAGGTCAAGTGTCAAAGTTTGTCAACTTGTCTTCGTGCTATGCGTGCTATTAGCACATGCCAACTTGTAGAGCGTCAAACGATATCTATTGTTTACGTTGAGATCGGGGGTTTTGTCGCAACGTTGTCTTTGATCATGCACTTTTTGCCTCGTACTACTCCTCGTTTTCCTGTGTTTCACAAAATGTTTGCAGCAATATTCAAAGGGAAAAAAGGTATAATATAGGGTGAGTTTCGTCAATTTCATCTCATTCTGACTTTGCTATCTGCCTCGTCAACTACTAGTACTTCGAGTTACGACATTCCACCTATCGAGAGCGAAAAACATGTGGCGATATCTGAAAACAGTTCAGCCTCCACCAAGGCCGGGTTTACCCGACTCGTCTATCACTGCTGGTGCAGCGAAAGCGAATGAAGAGGTGTCGAAAGTTTTGGATGAAATTTTCGTTTCTCCGAGCGGAAAACGAAAACGCGGCACCTATGACTACTACACACCCAAAATGAGAGCAAAGATTAGTCGATATGCAGCTGAAAACGGTAACAAAGTGGCTGTATTGAAGTTTTTCATAAGAGATCAGCAAGCCTGTTCCAGAAAGTACAGTAAGGTCCATGAAGAAAGTCTACCTCAGAGAGAATGCCAACAAAGAAAACGAGGTGACAGAACTTCAGCATGGGCAACGCGATCGGCCATTACTGCTTGGTAATCATGATGCCGAAGTTCAGACTTTCATTAAGGGCATACGACAAGTTGGCAGTGTTGTCAACCAGCGTATTGTGAGAGCTGCGGCAACGGGCATCATTGCTCACCACAACCGGGGCTTGCTGAAAGAAAATGGTGGTCACATTGAGCTAACTTGTCACTGAGCCGAATCGCTCATGGAAGGGATGGGATTTGTCAAGCGCAAGGCAACGAAAGCCGCACGGAAGCTACCTGACAATTTTTCAGAAGCCAAAGAGCAGTTCCTTCAGCGAATCAATGAAGCTGTCGCAAGCAGTAATATTCCACCCGAACTCGTCATAAATTTTGACCAGACTGATGTACGCATTGTACCTGTCAGCCAGTGGACAATGGTTTCAGAGGGTTCAAAGCAAGTCGAGGTTACTGGTCTGAACGATAAACGAGAGATCACAGCCGTTCTTGCAGTATCGCTTGCTTGTATCGCTTGTGAGATGTTGCTTGCCCAGCTGCTGTATACAGGGAAATCCACTCAGTGTCACCCGTCATTTAGTTTCCCGGCCGACTGGGACATCAACCACACACCCAACCACTGGAGTAATGCTGGAAGCATGTTGCAGTATGCCGAATCAACACAGGCAATTCAAGATTGGCCATTACCTGCTAAGACCAGGGATGTGGAGAGTTTTCTTTGGTTGGCGAACTACCACCGAAGTTTTATCAAGAACTTCACCTACGTGGCAGCCCCTCTCTACATGATAACTGGGAAACAGGTGTTCCGCTGGGAAAAAGAGCAGCAGGCCGCTTTTGAATCCATCAAGGCTGCGCTGCTAACACCACCAGTCCTTACCATGCCAGATCAGACGGGTAAGTTCGTTCTAGACACCGATGCATCTGACTACGCCCTTGGTGCAGAGTTGTCACAAGTCCAGGATGGAGAGGAGAAAGTTATAGCTTACGCCAGCATTAGTCTAACACCTGAACAGTGCAAGTACTGCACCACGAGGAAAGAACTACTGGCCGTGGTCCGATTTACACGACAGTTCAGACACTATTTGCTGGGAAAATCGTTGCTCCTCCGGAGGGACCACAACAGCTTGACGTGGTTACTCAGTTTCAAGGGACCACAAGGACAACTTGCCCAATGGCTGGAGGAACTAAGTCAGTACGACATGGAGGTGAAAAATCGGCCAGGCAGGAGACACATCAACGTGGATGCTCTGTCCAGAATAGATGAAGGGGCCGCCTGCCTGAACTACCGACACGATGTTGCCCTGGACCAACTGCCTTGTGGAGGATATGCCTACTGTGAGAGGGCTCACACCAAGTGGGGACCCTTCATAGAGGACGTCGATTATGTCGTGCCATTGTCTAATGCAGCCAGGGAGGCGACTATCTCTGACACTGACACCACAGCACTCTCAGACTCTGATGCAATGCCAACCAATCGTCCAGATATGATGCTATTAGCTGACCTGGATACGGAGACTGACCCTGATGGAGGGAACAAGGACAGCGCGAGTCTGGAGGACGCTGAAGCCATGACAAGTGTCGAAGAAACGCTGTCACCATGCCAAGGGGAGCAGTACGATGAGTGCCCTAGGTGGCCATGGGACCCTGGTGGGAAATCATGGAATAGCAAATATAACTACAAAGAGGACTCCACGACGACGACAAGAGCTGTCCATACAAATGCTGATATCGAGCATAGATGGGATAGCGACCTTGAAAGTCTACGTAGTGATCCACAGCAATGACAGGATCGAAGGCACGGCAATTCCTATGGACACTGCAAATGACATAAAGGAAGCACAACAGAATGACTCTGAGTTACAGTATGTGTACGAGTGGGCGGGCAGTGGGACTGAACCGAGTGGGGGCAAGTTGAATCTGTTGAGCCCCACAACTAAACACTACTGGATCAATAGGGAGATGTTATTTACCAAAGAATGTGTACTGTGGAGGGAAGGAAATGAGCAAGGGGAAAAACAACTTATCATCCCAGCCTCACTGAAATCAGAGGTCATAGACCTGAACCATTCCATACCCTCAGCAGGACACCAGGGTGTGCAAAGAACACTCTCCAGAATCAAATTGAGGTACTACTGGTACAGAATGTCAGACGATGTAAGAAATTTCATAGCTGGCTGCCCGAAGTGTAACAAGAACAAAAAACCTTGACAGTACTCCAAGTTCAAAATGGTTAAATTTCATGCTGGATCGCCCATGGAACAGATGCACCTCGACTTTTTGAGGCCTTTGCCGAAGACTAGAAATGGCAAGAACACATCTTGATGATGGTAGACCAGTTCACCAAGTGGGTGGAATGTATACTGCTCCCATCTCAGGAGGCAGAGGTCACAGCCCAGGCGGCAGTTAATGAGTTCTTTGCCCGTTTCAGATGTCCATTTGAAGTGTTCACTGACCAAGGGAGGAACTTCGAGAGCCAGCTTTTCATGGCGGTCTGCGATCTCTTACACATTCACAAGCGTAGACCCACGCCATACAGGCCATCAGCGAACGGACAAGTCGAACGTTATAACCGTACGCTGATGGATGCGGTAGATGCTACATTGGAAATTCGCAGGATGATTGGGATATCAAGCAACCCCAAATAGCAGGAACCATGCGAGCATCTGTGAACCACAGTACCGGGTATACGGCCAACAAGCTGATGATTGGGAGGGAAGTAAATCTGCCCTCAGAGCTGATGTACAGCCAACAATCTGCCAGTTCAGCCAAAGACTTAGGGCTGTAAGTAAGGAACTTTGAATAGGCCCTGAAGACTCCACACGACATTGCACGCAAGACTCTCAAGACCAACTAGGAGAGGATGAAACGCGATTATGACCTTAGAGTCCACATTAAAGCATATGACCTTGGAGACTGCGTCTACATTTTGGACACAGCCACAATCAAGGGAAAATGTAGGACGCTTCGCCCTCCTTGGAAAAGCCCTGGAATCGTGGTGGAGAAACTGATGCCGTACCTGTATAAAGTCAAGATCAAACGGCAGGAGAGCGTGGTCCACCACGATAGGATGAAGCTGCTCAAGGACAACATTCTACAAGCTTGGATCCGAAAATATCAGGAGGCTGGTAGAAAGGGCCATAGAAATCAGGTCGGTTCGGGAAAAAGAGTGTGTTGCGTGTGCGGGAAGCCAGATGATGGGAAATTGATGCTGCAGTGCGATGAGTGCGATGCGTGCTTTGATTGGTTCCATGCAAGGTGCTTGAGGATTGATACCTCTAGAAAAACGTAAAAACGGGAAAGTTCATCTGCCCACAGTGCATCAATTTCAAAGATCACTGACCTGTTCTCTTTCTGGTTCTTTTACAGAGTGTCGGTCAATACACATAGCTACACCAAGGAATTGACTGATCCTGCCTGTGCTGGAGAGGGACTCATGCCGGGGAGGGGATTTGCTGGCCTCGGAGGGTGTGTGTTCTGAAGATCAGCCAGTACGCAACCACCCATCCAAAGGGGAGCTACCTCGGTAATGCCCCTAGTGATGGAAGCAACACTAGTTGGAAATATTCCGGCTGGAACGACCAAGAAGAAAGACAACCAGCCAAAAAAGGGAAGCTACCTTGGTAACGCCCTCAGTGATGGGAGCAACACTTATGGGAAATATTCTCCCTGGGAATATTTACAAGAAATAAATGCTATCCCTTTCTCTCTTGTCTTCTTTCGTTTGTTTGTTTTGCTTGCTTCCAGGTTGTAGATGCGGTTCCCACCTGTTTGATAAAACGGGGGGAGGGAGTGCAGTGTGAATGGTAGCGCCCCAATGGCCCCTGTTGGTCGCTAGGGGATACTGCCGACCCCCAGCAGAGACAGCGTCCTTGGACCACGCTAGAACCGCTTCTGAGAATGCCAGATTATTCTACTACTACTGCTTTACTGATCGCATCTTCAGCTATACACTCCGACCGATCCGTATATTCTCCGCTCACCGTAGCCAGAGACCAAGACTGTCTGAACAGAAGACTTATCATTGTTCTGGAGAGCTGTCTATCACAGCTTACCGTGAGTGTAGATACTTTTACACCTGGCTATCACAACAATATGCACAGACATCATGGAGATACGACTGCAAATGAATTTACTATTTTGTAGACCTTATTGCTGATATTTTTGGCTGATACTCATAAATATATTGTTCTTAATTGAACTAAGTCATTGATTTGTATTACAGATGTATGAAAAAACTGACAAAATAAAATCCAATAGAATGTATGTCAGTATTGTTGCATTCTTTCCATGAGTTGTAGGAAGATCCTCTTCATAATTACTCCTTCTCACATCATTAGACGTGTGAAGTACTGGTAAAGCCTCGTCAATCTTTCATTTTCCAATAAAATGTCTATAAACTGTCAGTTACTTTGATGTTCATATGTTTGTCATATGCAGTTAGTAGTAATCCACAATGTTTTGAACAAATATGAATTGACCGACATAACTAGCCACACACTCCTGTACCGGTCACCCTGTCTTCTTGAATGAAGGATACTTTGAACGATTAGGAGAGACAGGATAATTTAATTAAACCATAGAATGCTTAAGGTTATTATTGAACAAACTACATGGTACTTGCATTATTGACAGTAATTCTAAGTGTAAAGTCTGCAAAGAGTTTTTTTAGAGTATTCAAACTGAAAATTCCAATCACAAGAATGTTGAATCTATCACCGTATGTTGTGAAAAAAAGTTAATGTGAATCTTTGTAGAGGGGACTCTTCGGATCACGTTCATCGTTTGAATATTTCTTCAAAACTCTATACCATACCATATTAATAATGAATTTGTTTCACTGTAATTCAATTTTCTTCATCTTCACAAGAGAATTAAGACATTTACAAATGATATACTTTTCAATTGAGTCTGAGTCTGTCATCATCGAAAATACATTCACTATGTATACAAAATGTAGCAAACAAACTTGGAAGGGAGTCGTGGTCGTATTTATAGGCAGCAGAAATTGCAACAATCAAATGTGAGTGACGAAAACAAATATGTACAGCTGCTACAGTGCAATTACGATTTACTGTGGTTTGTGTCCGTTTTACAAGCGCATAAATTCACATAGCACAATGATGAAAGAAGTTCAACAAATGTGTAGTCGAGGTGTTGCTTTGTATTATTCAACTCATGAAAGAGGACGGCTTTCTGCACTTGTACCACAGGTTATGCAACTTACTTCTTAGATTTAAGTGTTGGGAGTAAGACATACACTTCCTGAAAGAACACAACAGTACATAAACATCCGTTTTAGGAAAAAAAATTAGCCCTTTCAAACACTTTGATTTTCTTGATAATTTAGTTAGGCAAAACCACTTTGAAGCATTACTGACAATGTTATTCACTGTTACAGATACCCCATAAAACAAACATTATGTAAAGGTCATACACATAAGTGTAAATGGCTTGATATTCACTTTGGTTCGGATCTAAACAAGTCCCTAAATTATCAATCGCAGAAATATAGGAAGAATATACAATTAATGACAGCAAACTAATTCATATTCGTCTGTTATGTAGAAGAACAAAGGTAAATCGCTAGACATTTACAGAACAAAACGATATAAGAGTTTGTTTCCTCTGTATCAAACCTCTATTTATTGATATTTTGGGAACGGCAAAGCAAAAAATTGAAACACAAAAGAAAGTTTTTACTTTACATAGCGTTAGGGTTTCTTGAAATATTGTTTATAAAAAGACAATTTAAATGGTCACATTTTTTGAAAACTCTAAAGGAAATGGAATGTAAATAAGAAACAAATGTCTATGTAAGTTCTACTTTAAGTAATTACAAACAACACAAGAAAAAGAAGGTTGGGAATTGAAAAGTATACAGAAAAGCTACAGAAATGCATATGAATTGATTATCAAATAACTTGCAAATAGACATGGGTTTTATAGAAAGGCTAATTTACCCTTGTATGGAACGCCCTTGCTGTCATGTGTGGTGCGTTTTAATTGTGTCGGATTGTGTTCTCTGGTCTCTTAATGGTATTGATCAGTCATTATGATGTACTCTGGTCGCTTAATGTTGTAAAATTTTGATATTATGCGGTGTAATCCAGTCTTATGTTTTAGAGTACTATCATTACACTATATTATCTTTAGGTATGCCATATATTTCGGAAATGTGCTCAGGGAGGCTTTATATATCCATGTTTACAAACAATCTTGCAATGCATACATTAGCTGGTATATATTACCTTCAGTATGTGACCAGCTTTTTATGTCACATGTCAGCAATGGCAGTTCCTGTACTACCAATGGTTTGATGTATGAATGATAAGATATTATACAAAGAATTTACCAAACTGTTCCTTTCTATATTTTGTTGTTTGGTATATCCTTGGTTGCCATTTTAATCTGAAAAGAATACTTGGGGTACAAGAAAATTGCACCATTACATCATTGCAGTATAGTGACTGTGGTACGTCCAGGTACTTGTGATTTTGCTTCACAGTGAAGTACAAATGAAAGGTTAAAATTTATTTTTCAACTACTGAAATATGACGGGTACTCCAAAGTATTGTATATTGTATTTAACAACATAACTTTTGATGCTGTTCTTTGTCTACGATGTTTTCTTCTTCGTTCTCTTAATGCTATGCTAGGAGTTAATTCGGACTCCTAATCAACAAAAGACATGGGAGAAAAACACGTTCCGAAACCAACTGCCAGATAAACCACACGAACAATCAGACAAACCATTGGAGGTCATCTTATTGCAGTCGTCCAGGTTAGTTTGTTTCGCACATAAAGCACGCTGACATAATTAGCTTGCAAGAAATGATATATGAAGAAAATTGCAAAATTTAAAATAATTTTCTGATCAGACAATACATTTGGATGTTTGAGATTTCTATAGTCAACAGAACAACTGAAACTTTCGAAGGGAAGCAAAATTTTATCTTTATCACATTCAGTTCCTTACAGGATTATGTTACACGTTCATTCGATAATAAAAAGCTATCTTTGAAAAATATTCTGAGCAATTTCGTACGAAATAAAACAGTCATAAAACTTTAATTTATAAATTACCCTCACAAAGTCAAGTGTGTTATTGGTAGTTGCGTGCACGGATATAGCATATAAAATCAACTCCAGTGATTTACACCTCTCTACTACATTTACACTCAATTTAAAACTCAATGAATGACATGAAAATCGCAACTCCTTCAAGTGTTATTCGTGGCAACCACTTCACACAACTTATCAACTTTATCGATTAAGCTTGTTACCTTATCCTAAATTTTGGGTTCAAAATACTACAACGCGAAACTACCTTACTTCAAACAAGTCATTACATGTGATTTCGGGCCCCCTAAAAACACATGCAGATCAATCACATATGATGAGATAAGCCAAATAAAGTCAAACACCATTCCAAAATTTTTGAAACATATAGTCACATAGTTATCTTCACCAATAAAATGTTATTACTCTACATGTAACGGGTAATAAAATCGAGAGTAATAGCATAGCTACAAATGTATTTACAATAAGAAAAAAGTTCCAAATATTGCAAATTAGGCTTATATAGATAAGTTTGACCCTAGCCCTACTGTTCCATAAATAATAGGTCGAAAATTTTGTGAACGCTAAGATTTGCGAAGGTTAGTCGAACGTCATTCTTATTTGTGGAAAATGTTTTAACCAAAAACTTGTTCATGTCCACAAAAGACCAACTCGTGTCTTTACTTTGACTAGAAACGAATGTTCACATAATAAAGAAGGGTAAAATAAGTCAAAGGTCATCGAAAATTTAGGGAAAGAAGTTGGCTCAATATTTACCGACACCCCCAAATACAGTACTGTATATAGCATGGATTAGCAATGTGCATATTAAATAAGCCCATGTATTGCACCAACAAATGGGTAAACATTGTACCAGGCCTAAACGTATTTTTGACGCTGTATTATGAGAAAAAAAGTCAAAAGTCATCTCAAAAATTTTGGATAAATATCTTGCTTGTCAGTAACACACATAAATAAGACTGCCTATTGCCCTGGCATGCATATATAACTCAACGTTTATGTCGTACACATATTTGGACAAATAAAGGTTCATCTTGAAGAAAACCAACAATTAAGTCCCCCTAGGCTACAATTATATATATATATGTATAATTAATGAGGTTAAACTAGTCAATCTTTGGGAAGAAAGTTCGGTCAAACACTTTGAAAGGTGTAACAAACTCTAAATAGTTAAAAGTTAGGTGAAAGATTGTAGATTAGTGTTAAGTCTTTATGTTACTTCCATTTATGTAAGGGAACATGTTTAAAGACAAGGCTACTTTTTGACATCTAAGACATGGTCCAACAATGATTGTTATACAAATAATACTTGAAACAACTTAGTGCTAGCATTCTATTGTACAACAGGAAAATATCCATTGCGTTCTGTTCTTCTTGCAATGGGTACTCTGATGTACACTTTCGCTCACATTGTCAACGTTTATTTAAGTTTTCCTTGATAAGGTCTAAGAAACTTTGTACAGAGTTGGCAATGTCGCCAGACGTAATGCTGTCATTCAATTGTTTTTTAAATTCTGATGATCTAAATACCGTGCGATTGTACTCTCCTTGTTTCGCAAGTATTGGCTTTAGTTTGTCTACCCACTGATTTGCATTTTCTTCATTCTGACCATTGACTCCAGAATCTCTAACTATCATGTCTTCCTTGAAATCAAAAAAATTGTCAGCAATATACTTTGCAAAGCCAGAATGTTCTGTAGTCAATGATGGAAAACCAGCCGCCACAGCATACAAAGTTGTCGTTCCAAAAGGATCATGGCGTGGTCCGTGTAAAAGCAAATGACTTTCTCTCAAATCATTTTCTATCGTTGTCAAGGGGTTTTCATCCTCCTGAAATGGGATTGGATTAATTTCCAAACGGCCTGATTTTGATTTAAAGCTTATCTTATCC
Organism: Ptychodera flava; assembly: GCA_001465055.1. NCBI lineage: Eukaryota > Metazoa > Hemichordata > Enteropneusta > Ptychoderidae > Ptychodera > Ptychodera flava. The sequence goes on along the minus strand of LD346896.1, from coordinate 178,830 downwards.
TTGATATTGCTCATTCCATTAATTCCCCTAATCTTAAGTATTGTTCGCCTGCTCTTGTGGGTTACTTTAAATTCTTCAGCAAGAATGCCAACCGCACGCACTATAACATCCAAGTTTTCTTCGACGTCATCATCATTTGAAAATATCAAAAGTTGAATAATATTTTCAATGGAATTATTTCTAATTGTAATGTTTTGAATATGGTTATCGACATGTGGCAATATTATTATGTGCTTTATATCATTTTTACCGAGTTTGTAACGAAAATGTTCAAAAATCCTTGGACCGATTGACACAATAAATGGTGCTTCCTTTACATAGACCTCAATATCTTTGTACTCGAGATAATCTGACAGTATTCCATTTTTTCTAATGCTACTCATAATTGGCAAGAACAAAGATTCCTGAAACAGATCGTTTCGTATTTTTAGTGCATTTTGCGCCAAGTGTAAATTGTCGTTGTTGATGAAACCCACGACTACGCATACATTTGAAATTTTATATAACTGTTGATAGGAACAAGTCGCATAGTCACAATAACATTCACTTTCAAATTGTTTATGTCGTTTGGTCTTATTTTTTGACAGTGGTAACAAATTAATGGAGTTTGCGTTTGCATGTGTTATTTCTTCTTCCAAAGCTTCGACTACTGTGATGTAGACTCTGTAATGTGCTTCTGCAAAAACCTTTGCCATACCCTGCACTGTCAGACACAGAGATAAACTGCTTGATAACGGCCACCACTCTCTTGCGACTATGACGATTCCACAACTAGTACCACCTGTGGGGGGAGAGAGAGAGAGAGAGAGAGAGAGAGAGAGAGAGAGAGAGAGAGAGAGAGAGAGCGTCGAATTTTTGTATACATGCTTTATCAATATTCAATATTTTTATATATTCAATATTTTGAACTAATTGCATAATTATTTGCTCAAAAAGAAATGACAAAAGGTGACCATTAATAAACGAATTACATTGCCAGCAACATACAAGTTAATTACTATGTAACAACAATGTTACCTCAATAGGAGGGACGGTGGGTGGAAGGACAACTCGCTGGGCACTGTCAACCTATTGGCAGCAAGGAGCGAAAGTTACGTGGAGGGGTCAGAGGTCACGCTCCTAATTATGCAACAGTCCCATAAATGTTAGGTGTTGCCTAAATTATTCGCTCAACGACAAATTACACTGACACAGGACTTGGTAGGTGAGGCAAGAGCCGCGAGGTAAGTGTAATGCTAGAACAACTAAATGCGAAGGCTTTTGCGAAGCCAAATTACTGCCAAACCAACAACTGACTTAGTAAGTACGATAGGTACAGGTAAAAGCTATAGTCTGACCTGAGCTAAATGTTGACTCATACAGTGAGTGACACAAAATTTTGTCTTAAATGGAATGCTAAGATAACGAAAATATGCGCTGGACCGCCAATCGCCCTGTAGCTTAATCAACTCACCAGGGACTCTGCATGAAAAGGTGAACCTGGCACCACCTCTGCGTAAGCTGTGGCCAGAGTATGCGCTAATTGGGTAGCCAGCAGCTGAAAGCAACCATTGAAATATGACCCAAATGAGGAATTGGTGAGAGGAATGAGGGAAAAGCCCATGGGGATGCCAAAGGCAGGGCTGATTGGAGGTGCTGGCACGAAGGAACACATGTGTCGATAAGATATGATAGGGCACAAAGATGACCCTTGGACACTGACAATTGGAATGGTTAACAAACGCTCATAAAACTCAATGTTCTTGGACCAAGTAACAACAATAATGAGGTCGTAAGCACTTCGAAAAATCTTGCTTCTGCATAAGTGCTTGCTTGAGGCAAAGGCAAATGTGGACTTTGTGACCAGGCTATAGTGGTGTCCACTGCCTTTGACATATCGAGAAACTGTAAAAAATTGCAAAAATGGTGGGGTGACTGGCAGTTTCTGGCGGGGAGAGCACAAAGTGCCTTGACTCAAGCCTTTGATAGCTCGGAAAACTACATAGCTATCACATGCCTCAGGAGACATGCCATGAATTTAGTGTAAAAATCTAACTGCGTATATGTAATTGTGAAGAGTTCCACAGGAAATGACAGACCTTGCCAGGAATTGGAGAAACTGGAAAACTTCCAAAACAAAAGAAAGCCCTCTACTAGTGAACCCAAGTTGCAACGTGAACCCTCAGATAAGATGCCTGTTGTGACGCTGATAGGTCTTTGTCTAACTGGGAGATAACTTTTCGGTGGAAACCTGTAATGGAAGGATTACCAATCTTTAACGAATTGAAAGTGATCATTATTTACTGTTGTGACCGTTAAGTCAGCTATAGTTGGTTGGCACCCTTAGCGGTATTTTGAGCCCAAGTGCCACCTACTGAAACCGTCTGCTACTATATTGCAAGAGCCAGCAAGGGGGACTGCCCTTATCTCAAATCCACAGGCAGTAGCAATGAAATACAACTCTCTGAGACAGCATGCCATGAATCTGTACCTGGTTCATCGTGTGTTTATCACTGTGACCGTGGCCTCGTTGTCACAATACACTTGAATTTTCTTATCGCCCCCACTCATTACCCCACAACTTAGTGACCACTTTAGCAGCGTGTAATTCCAGGGCATTAATATGTAGATCGAGATTCAAGATGCTACTGGGGATTCTGCATGGAAATAGTGAGCACTTGTGCAGCCGCCATAGCCTGTTAGTCAGGCATCGGATGATAAAATATCACAAGGTTGACTCAAAGTTTCTTGCGTGATCATAGTGGCCCCATTATATACCTTTATAAAACGGGCCCACTACAGCACATCTTCATGGAATTCTTGGTTTAGGTATGCATAGCATGAGGAATATTTGAGTGATCTCAGTAATTCCAACGTCCTGTTGAGGAGAGCACGACCAGGTTTGACACATTTTGCAGCAAATGACAATTTACCGGTGAGTGACTGAATTTCCCTTCTGGTTGCTCTCCTCTTGTTTCCCCATTGGCCTAACTTACCTTTTATATCATGTAGGCGATCTGGTGTGACTTTTAGAGACATGGTCAAAGTACTTATCAGTATGCCTAAAGAACAGGCTGGACTTAGGGGGAACTATGTGTGCTATGTGTGATAGTGAGCTTACGAACGTGAGTGCTTCACGAATTACAGTCAGTACAGTCAGTAAGATATCCATTGGTAAGTACCCCGATCTGGGATGTCCTCATAGACTATCAGTTGAGAGGCCGGCCCCAGGGTGTTTTTCCACTCAATTTGGCTACCAAGTGCACTTGGGTAAGTTGCGTAATGGCCATTTGTGAACGGGTGCCAGAGTTTGATGGCATACTTCTTCTGATAAAAGGCATACTAGCAGTTGTCCTCATTATTTTGGGTATTGACATCGCCAGCAACCATCGCAGATTTTGAAGGGTCATAAAGGATAATGTTATTAGGCTGAGTATGTCTTTGGGCAATTCCGCATCACTGAGTTGTTTGCATGGCCATTGATCTCCAGATCTAACATCAGGTCAAAAGAATCGGGCACAAGTATGACACCAGATTCAAACTTTGGGCATCAAATATACAGTATTGCACCCGGCCGCACTTGACTAGCATTATTAGTGACAGCGAGTAGATCTGCTTGTACTATTCAAATAGCTCCAGCCATCGATGGAGAGGCCCAATATGTTGACGATCGATTACCTGAGTTCTTAGCTGTTACACCTCACAAAAAGCAATTCCTTAATCTGAAAAAGAAGCCAATAGACTCCCCCTGATGACATTGGCCATTTGCGAGATTGCCTAACCTAGCTCAGAGAGGACGGCAACGGCAATACAGAAAAGATACAGGAAATCAAGAACATAATAGATAAATGGAATAAACTCAACCCAAAATATGTAGCTTACAAAACTGAGCTAGCCCCTGCAATTAAAAGTCTGGCTGAGCTGTACACTGAGAGAGACAACATACTAAGCCCCGGCCCTATGTTGAACCCCCTCAGTTGATGCCTGAGCTCAACGCCAAATTAACGAAAATCAATGACCGCATCGAGTGGCTTCATGGCAAGAAGTGGAAAGTTCATGAAAGAATGGCTCCAACAAGAACACTGAAAGAAGTTTTCAAAGATCCAGAATGAGCAAAAACCGAAGTTCACAGAGCTGATCAAACAGTCTCACCATTGGAGCACAGCTAACATCCACAGGACTGGGGATCACAGAATGTGCTCTTGGTCTATGAAAAGTTCGATGTCCACAAGGTGCAAAAGGGAGTACGTGATGGCCCCACGGGGAAAGCATACGATGTGGCAAAAGGAGCTGGCAAACAACTTGGCCATTGGCTGATGGGACTGGCAGCAGAAAGTGATGTGGCTATCCCGCGATTGGTTGGCATCAATATCAGTTTAATCCTATAAACCCCTGACACTAAGTTTGGCTTTGTGGGTGAACAGCTGTGGATATTCATGACGGTGCTTTTATTTTGCACAGTGAATGGTCTGACAGCATAAAATGAGGAGTTGGGTGAAAAGAATATCCCAAAGTTTCATCAGAAACACAGAGAAATCTCTGCCTTCAGCTTTGATCTGGAAATGGTGCCCCCTGCTGAAAGCAAACAGACACGTTATCAACGCATACCCTGGCAGATGGCTAAAATGCAAGCTCTTTTGCTAAATCATCCTCAGTTTTGTACTAGAGTGCCAGAAGGTCTAACAAGGTTGGACTTCGTAGATATCTTCCAAGACCCAGAAGAGCAACTTTTCCTGAAATAATATTGGGTGCTGACGTTGACCCTTGACAGATAGAATATATATATATATATATATATATATATATATATATATATATATATATATATATATATATATATATATATATATATTTCAAACGCAAGTAGATTTGCATGTAAAATAAGGCATGGTGGATGTTTCAGTCTTAACTTATGCCACCAAGCTGGTTGATTATGTAGAAAGAACAGCTGATGCTTACCGGCACAGTTAAAAGTTGATTTGCCAAATCAATGTGGGCCTGAACATTGCAAATGGCATGCTCATCAGCAGAGCACTGGCTGTTGTTACTCCTGCCCTACCAGCAGCCAAGCGGCCAGTTGCCCTTTCTGATGTTGTCATCGACGTCACCCAGACAAGCACTTGGGTGCAAGAAAAAGTTAAAGATACAAACTGCTCTACATCTAGTACAAGCAAAGGCGCTCGAGACTTAGAAGGGAGAGAGCTAAGCCCTGCCTCTTGAAGGATATATGTTGAAGTACGGGCTCAAAAGCTTCACTGAGGAAGAGTAAAAAATACACTAAAAGATATGCAGGCAGGAGGGCTGATTACCCAGACAGCTTCAAGGTCAACAAGGATCTGCCCCCAGTGGTCCCAGCGGCAGATGAGACACGGGCGGCATCTGTGGGTGATCTCAAGGTGTTACTGACGGGGCTCTAAAACTACATGACCAGGAGAGCAAAAGTTTGTCACCCAGCCAGAGACATAATCAAGAACATTATAATTACCTTAAGGAATGCAAAGGAAACAAAAGCTTAGTTGGCCGGCCTTCACATCCATTACTGGCCACAGCAGTTAAATTTTGCTGTTTGGTGCGCCACAGCTGGTTGTGGCATAACTTTCCAAGACCATATGCTGGCCTCCATTCTTCCCTCTGAAATCAGATCCTTATCCGTTTCCATGCTTATTTCACCACCAGGCGTGTTCTCTATGAGATAGGGGTTGCACTGCCTGCTGATGGCAATTTCAACTCCTATGAAAAGGTTACTTATGAAGCCCTCTGCCAGGAGTATCGCATCAGTGACAATGAAGACTTCAGGTACAAGAGGGGTAAATGGGGGGATGGCTTGGCAAGGCTACGTTGATGTCACCCACAGAGGCCCCTTGCTGAACAAAGTTGCAAAGTTCAATGGCCAGGATTCCAAAACATAACAGTCAGAAGAAGGTGATGTCCTATCCTTGCTTGAGGAGTTGCATGATTTTGCAGACAACCCCTCGTTCACGTACCTGTAAAGAGTTTATTGTGAGAAGTATGGTACAGGGGATGGAGATGGACCCTTCACAGCATTGGACCTGCATGTGCTGTGGCTCATTGTTGGCTATAAACATTGCTGTACAATAATATCAGGGCAAATGGTAGAAAGCGATGGTACAAAATCTGCAGGATGTATTGAAGGAATCAGACTACCTGGTGGCCTCCCTGCTCTAGAAGGAGCAGAGGAGGGGGACCCATGGAAAAGAATAGGCAACACTAACTGTGTGTGGTGGCAGCCGGTAAGAGCTATTATTTCCATGGCAAGCCTTTTACCCTTGAGGCCGTTGAGTAAATGGAGCCCAAGCTCATCAGCAAACACTACGCCATCTACAAGACAGTGATTAATGCCCATGTGAGCGAGAACACTGTCCAGAACTTCGTTTCTTTGCTAGTAAGGGCCAGGGCTGCATGGAGGGACGTTCAAAGGATAGGAACACAGATTTCCTTTTCAGGAGAGAGATGAATAAGGTGGAGGGCCTTGGCTTACAGTCTTGGTCCCGTGCTTGCTGTTGTCAGTGTAGGGCTTATCACGGCCAAAGACATTTTCATTACAACTGGGGGCAAAAGTATTCTGGTACTTACAGAGAGGCTGCTGACCTTCCCCCCCCCCAAGCACTGCAGACCATGGAAACACTTTAAGCGGGGCCTACAATTACAGTTAAATGAAGAAGTTCATGCTGCCAAAGAAAGAGAAGATTCCTGCCGAGCGGAACGGGGGAAGAAGTTGGCTAAGATCAGCTGGCAGAAAAAGCAAGAGAACACAAAGTAAGTGACCAACAGGGTCGGTGAAGCTACTCCGGAGGGTGGTCCTCGGGCACCAGAGGCTGCACATGCTCAAACCTCAGACTTGGTATTATGATTGTTACATTCTCCTAAAGGTGGTCGGGACTGCTTTGGCAGCCCTAGGCTTGTAATACTCAAAACGTGTGCACTCTTTTCCTCCTTCATGCCTGCTAGCTATGGCACAGGCAGCTGGCCACAGAGGCCTTCCTCCTCCTCTTGCTCCTAACGCGCAACATTTTCTTTGAAAAAAAAAGAATAATTTATGGACGCCGCCTTTCATATTTTACATTTACATATTTATGGCACAGTGAACACCTAGAGCCTTGCTACCAGATACCCTCGCTTGCCGTTTATAACCTCTAACTCAAATTAAAGTTGCGGCCTGAGCAATCTTGATCCCTGCACTATGGGCAAAAAGGGCCCTAAATTGTTCAGTACAGCGCCCCCGCCGGACAATGCTTTGGGCTGGTTGCTAGTGACGACAGTGAACATTGTATCAATTTCATTTCAATAAAATATCAATCGAAATCTGCTCGCCTGTTGCTCGTAATTTCAGGTTATGCCATGAATTTTTCCATGACAGCCCGTATATATTGACTTATGTACCATAAAATCAATGTATCAGTTGTTTTCTTCCACTCAAATTGAATCAAAGACAATTTGTTTAGTTTTGGTGATACTTTTATGTGTCAGCATATTTTGGCGCTCTTTGGACAAGTTTGGCGCAATGCAATCCGCGGGTATGCAACACAACATTGTAACAATTCGCAACAAAAGAATATCGATCGATAACGTTCACTACACGTTCACAGTGGAGACTCTGCACCAGTTCGCTTTTGTTTCTTGTTATTTTTACCAATTTAATGCGATATTCATGGTTCATATTCACCCAAAGCAATCATACCAATCTATAATCCAATAACACTAGGTCAGAATTTGTAAGGCAGTAGTTGTAAACATAGACACAAAACAGCACAGAAGAGACAGTAATTAGGGGGTACACAAACAAAGTCAAATTCATGAAAGAAAGATAAATGGACCTCTGGCCAAAAGACCAAGAAGTGAGGTCAAGTGTTTCGAAAATAGTAAGCGCATCCTACCCCACACGTAGTACCCGTCATATATCAATCTGTAAGTCAGATAGATAGTGGTCACTAACAAGGGCCCATGTCACCGATGCCATCAGCGATCTTTTGTCAAAGAGAGATATTGTATTTATCTACCAGCTTGCGATACCTGCCAAAAATGCGTTTTAATGTAGAGAAAAGTCTTGCTCTGGTGTAAACTTGATTTAACAGTTTGTAGGAGAGATGGCCATGTCTCTCTACAAAATCACCATACGAACTGCATGCTCTTGCATATCGAATAAGCTCGAAAATGTATGCCCCATAGGCTGGTGAGAGTGGAATATCACTGATGAGGTGTGTAAAATTGATAATACTAAAGTTTAAATCATCTCTCTTGTTATATAGCCTAGTGGAAAGGTGACCATTAGAGTCACATTCAAGTAAAATGTCCACATATGAAGCAGAAGAGGCCGTTTCTGTAGTTTTTTTAATCTCCAATTCTGGAGGATAAATCATAGCGATATATATATAGACACTGAATTTAGAGATATTCATTGAAATAACATCCTGTATGTATCTTAATGTTAGGTGGACAGATCTAGCTACAGAGACCTTTTTCTGTTAGATTAGGTTCTGGATAAATTCTGCCTCGTATGAGAACAGAAATAAGTCGGCAAGCAAGGGAGCACAGTTAGTGCCCATAGGAATTCCTATACACTGTTGGAAAATGTGTCCTCAAAATTCAACAAATATGTTGTCAATGAGGAAATCAAGCATACTGATAATGTCTTTCTCGGTATAAAACACTTTAGCATTAGTAATATTTTTAAACAAAATATGTAGAATTATACCCTAATACTACATATTTGTAATGGCGTGAACAGTATTTGTAGAAAAATGCTTGACTGAAGATGTTTTTCAAGCGTTCTTTCAATTTTTCATGTGGTATTGTGGTCTACAATGTTGACAAATCGTATTCATTGCTTCACTTCGATAAAGTTTGTGTGTGCGATGTGTGATAGTGAGCGCACGTGGGTGAGTGCTTCACGAACTCTACAAAGTGTGGAGCGGTCGCAGTCAGAAAAATGTAACAACTTAGCCGGTTATGTAACCACTCTTTATTGAGAGTGGAGATTTAGCCGAGCGGTTCTGTCTGTTGCCTCTCTGCTAGGCGATTGATGCCGGATGTTGTGGGTTCGAACCCGATTGAAAACTAGCAGTATTTAATAGATGTTATTTTTGAAACAGATCTTGATTTCAAATTTTCCAAGAGTTCCTTCGAATTTTCAAATATCCACATTTGATTTATACCCGTTGTTGAACATTTTGAAGATCCTGCAATAAACCCAGCTTTGTAAGGTGTTTTGTGAAGATTTGGTATCCAGTATAAGCTAGGCAGCTTATTATGGTCATCCTTTGTAGTGATATTAAAATTATCCATGAATAACTTATGGTTTGCCGAAAATTTCAGATTTGTTGAACATTGATTGTCTGTAAGTTGAGTTGGTGGAGGTCTAAGTTACACCAAATCCGTCTATAAGACAATCATAATAATAATACTTCTTACAGACAAATACTGTTATTGGCAGCCTTATCAGCAGGGACGACAACATACTTGTCATGGATATAATTCAAACACTTAACAGCATCAGGATCTTTAAATACAGAATAGGGTCGTCAGCAAACGTGATTTTAGTCGACCAATACGGCCACGAACATTTTTCCTCACAGATTTGACCCATTCTGACAGTGTGTCTAGCTCCACATCCTTTTAGCCCATTTCCTGGCATATTCTTCAACAGAGTCCGTAATGATCTTAAAATTATGGTTCCAGTTGATCCTACGATGTTCTCTGAATTTGGGTCCACAAGATAATATCTTACGAAGGTGATGATGTTCAACCAAGTTCAGATTACCAGTGATGACATGGCCAACAGGAGTATATTTGAAGGGAGATGTAGAGCAGTCACAGGGTGCTGGTGTTTGAAGGAATTCATCAATGTTTAAGTGCCGCAATGCCTTATTGCAATTGAATATTTTATTGGAGATTATCTTGGTGAACCGATATGACAGAATAGGTACAGACTGGTTCTTAAAGTATACAGGTGTAGTTGATGTAATCTTTCTGTTGTGAAGTATATTGCTGATATTAATGGCATCAGTTCCTTTGTTCAAAATTGGTGAGACAAGGAAACACAACAAAAGGACTCGTTAGGACTTTCAAAAAGTTATACAGTCGATATGTGTCGATATGACGACATTGTGGCCAGATATAACACCTGGTTCACTCAAATAATTAACGAAAGCATTCCCGGCTTTGACTTATTACAGTGATTAATATCCTCTATCATTTCATATAATATTTAGACAATTTTGGGACCAATCCTGATGGGTGTAGCATGCTAGCAGGGTACGCCTACCCATTCTGGACACCTGGTACCACCACTAACTATCAGTGGTTCAGGATGGTCCTACTTCAATTTGTATATCACAAATGTCCCATGGACCTGGTAATTTATTACCTTGAATGGAAATGATTATTGGACCAGTTTAATGTTATACTATTCAATGGAAGATGTATGAAATGACGATGATCATCAGTCACAGGTTCAGCACAAACAGGCTTGTACAGTCTGTATAGTGCAATATCAGCAATGATACTGACCGGTCTGTATGGTTGTTTGTTCGGATCTGTCAAAGACAATCCCAATGCATTGGCATGCAACCTTATCAAGTCCTTGATGGAAACAGATAATAGAACACATGTATTAATGAAGGAGGGAATCTTTGATGGCCAACTTTAGTATGGGCAAAAATAAAGGGCTAAAATAGGAAATTGATATTTCATTATAATTTGAACATATTAAATGTAGATCATCAATACGAACATGTCTAATTCTTATGAAAGCGATCACGTACATTGTTGTTGAGAAATAAAGGTTTTACCTTTGAAATTTGCATTCTTGAATTGTAATATCCACTGTTCGAATTTACTTACACCTGGAGTGTGTATGTTTCTGAGAGGAACGTGTAACCCTGATTATAAAGTAAGTCATGCGATTTTATCCTCAAACCCATCTATTGGTTGAGTTATGAGATGGAATTCTTTGATAGCCATTATTACCCAAAAATGAACTACAAGCATTACCGACCAAATGGCATAAAAGTGATGCTTAGTACTGGCAGATACTCGGCAGATACTCTTCTCTTTCCTCCCTCACTGCTGAAGACATTTTTCAAACCATTCATCTGTGCTCAATGAATTTGGCATTCCGTTGAAAGAGGAGGACAAAAAACGGCCTATGTTGTATTGGATACCTAAACTGCACAAGAACCCTTACAAACAATGTTTTATTGCAGGATCAAGCAATTGCACTACCAAACATCTGTCACAATTATTGACAATAATTTTAACAACCATCAAAAATGGTCTTTTTTGATATTGTGACATAGTGTAAGAAACAAGTGGGTTGAATCAAATGTGGATACTAAAAATTTCTAAGGAATTGTTGCTTGATTTAAAAATCAAGAAAAACAAGTTCAGCTCAATCCGAACATTTGACTTTTCCACATTATACACCATAATTCCCCACGGTAAACTTAAAACAAGGCTGTCATCTCTTGTTAAACAAGCTTTCCTGCATAAAATGACAGTAGAAGGTACCAATACATTACCATCAAACATAGGACAGGTTATTTCGGTAACAACACGGATGCCCAGCACAAATACACAGATGAAGAAATTATTAAAATGCTTAATTTCTTAATCGACAACATATTTGTTAAGTTTGGCGGTATGACATTTCAACAACCTATCAGCATACCAATGGGTACAAATTGTGCACCCCTTCTTGCAGACTTATTTCTGTATTCATATAAGGCAGAGCTCCTACAGTCTCTCTACAAAGTAGGGTCTAAAAAACTTGCAAGGCGTTTTAACAACACGCACAGATATATCGATGATCTGATTAGTCTAGACAATCCAGACATATCAAATTACTTACATCATATTTACCCTGATGAGTTGGATATCAAAGAAACAACAGAGGGTAGGAACTCTGCTTCATATCTTGATCTGTTCATACAAGTGGGTACTAATGGGCTACACACTAAGCTGTATGACAAAAGGGATGATTTTGATTTTGAAATCATAAATGATCCCCACTTGTCAAGTAATATTCCATCTGCACCTGCTTATGGTGTGTACGTGTCTCTACTCCTCTGATATTGTAGGGCTTGTGATTCCTACACTGATTTTCAACTGAGACACAGCTCATTGGCATCAAAATTACTGAGACAAGGCTACACAACAAAAAGATTCGTTAGGACTTTCAAAAAGTTCTATGGTCGATATGACGACATTGTGACCAAATATGACACCTCGGTCACTCAAATGATTAACGACAGCATTCCCGGCTTTGACTTATTACAGTGATTCATATCCTGTATCTTTTCATACAATATTTAGACAATTTTGGGACCAATCCTGACGGGTGTAGCATGCTGACTATGACACCAGGGGAGGGGATGATTGGGCGACAAAAACAGCCCAGGACTGGGATGAAGAAGATTCCCTAGCGTCAGTCCCTGTCCCTGAACTAGCCCAGAGAGTAGATGGGCTAAGCCAAAGCTATGACAACAGCATGAAGAAACGAGCCCAACAAAGGCTAGAAAACAAAGACGTGGGTGATGAACAACCCCACAGGGAGGTAAGGATGGGACGAAGGGTTAACCCCTCCCACTATCCATCCGATGATGATTTCCTGTCTGATGGTGATGACTGGCGCCCTCACCGCTCAAAGAGGGGAAAGGGGGAACAATATCGCCACAGCGTGCAGGCCCGTAGACCAGCAGACGCGGACTTTTCGTCGAGGAGAAAACGAGATGGTTCCCATAGGGAACCTGTCGATAACGATGGCAAGGAAATAATTACCGTTCAGAGAGGCAAAGCCGGCACATGGACCAACCTTACTCCTGTGACTTGAGCGCATACCGCACTCCGCCGCCACCCTATCCCCTTAGTCAAAGGAGAGACTCCTCAGCTAGGGAAACCCGCCAAAGACGTAGCAGGGCCAGGGAAAGCATGAGTAGAGACCAGCCCCGTCGGGTGATGGCATGGGGCCCTCCCATATCTAGAGGGAGCCCGCGCTATGGTACGAAAGGCAAATGGTCCGTACTCGATTCTGATTCAGAGGACACCGATGAAGATGTCCCCCCACCTGCCCACCGAGATAAAGAAGCTCCACTCAAGTGGGTTACACTTACGAAGACACTGACTTTCTCGGGAGAAAAGGGCAGGAAGTGGGGCGTTTTCTATACTAAATTCGACTCCTTCGCAAAAAGCGCATGACTGGACCGAGGAAGAGTGGAAAAATTATTTGTGCTGATGTTTCGAAGGTCTTGCGAGTAAGTACTATACCCTACTTATCGAGCAAGAAGGGAAAAACATCAGTTACAAAGAGCTCATTAAAAAACTAGAGAAATGGTTTGGGTATCAAGAACTCCCCGAAGCAGCAAAACTTAACTTCCGGCAGTCTCAACAGGTGCCTGACGAGATACTAGAAGAGTGGGCGGACCGCGTGCTTTCACTAGCAACGCGGGCTTTCCCAGACTTTTCGGATCATACTGACAGGCAGGCAATCATGAAGTTCTGCACTGGCTGTATTGATAGGGAGGCCGGGAGGGAAGCCGCGGCTCAGCGACCATCAACAATCGATAAGGCCATCGATGAGGTTCGCGTATGACAGTATATAAACCTTGAAGTTTATGGAAAGAGGGCAACAAAGCGTGAAGTACGCCGAGTCTCAGCGGAAAACGACAGTGACGACAGCAAATTTAACGTGCGTTATACCTCCAAAGACAAACCAAGGAGGTTGAACTCGCCAGACTATCATCGCGACAGCTCGGAACGGCGAAACCCTGACACCAGCCCAAACTCCGACTGACGCATTGCTCGCCTTGAGGAACGTATGACGAGGGTAGACGCCGAAGTCACTAAGATAGGCGCCCTCAATACGACCTTAGAGGCACTCACCAAACAGATGACGGAACTCGCGTGCACGATGACACACTCGTCAAGATCGTTGAGTAGATCACCTTCGCCAGGGTGCGCCCAGTGTTTCAACTGTGGCGAAGTGGGGCATTTCCGTAAAGACTGCCCTAAACGTAAGAGTCCAGCAGCACCTGAAAAGAAGGTCACTTTCAGTGAAGGGTTAAATGAGACTGGGTCAACCGAGAGGGCCTAGGCTTGACCCGAAGCCACACAGCAGGCCTACCAGACATTACACCGCCTGTACCTCTGCCAACTTCGCGCGAGGATAGGGGGCCCGACTTCTCTGAACAACTTTGTGAGGAGAGTTGGGAAGATATAACCCTTACACGCACAAGTCAGGAGGAGGTTCAGGTGCAAACAGAAAGTGGGACTGAATAATGGGCCCACCCTAGTCAACTTGACACTGGGGGTGTATCTGATACCTCGACTTTGAGGGAAACGGAAGTCCCCGAAATGCCTGTGGAGGAAACTCCTATGGAAGAGAGTGTTCAGTATTTCTGGACAACTGCTCCGGAGGAGACCCCATTGGACTTGGATTGTGACAATTTAGTACAAGACACGTCACCAGTTACAGCAACTGAAATACTGACTTACAAACCGAGAGCCGAAAAAGAGGACCCCACACCGATCACAATTTACCAGCTTGTGTCTGGCTCTATGTATAGTGTACCTATTTCAGTGGAGGACCAAGAAATACAAGCGGTAGTGGATACAGCTGCCAAAGTAACCATCATTTCGGACTGCCTTTACCACCGACTCCCGGACCCCCCTCCGGTCATTAAGGTCACAACTATGCAGACAGCAGGCAGAGAAATGGGTATGAAAGCCTATCCGGTGGGGCCAGTCTCTATCCAACTAGGTAACACCCAGTTTACCGAAAATGTGTATGTCGCACCAATAGGGGACGACATAATTTTAGGTGCAGACTTCACGCGATCGAGACGGGTCGTATTGGATGTGCTCAACAACCGTCTATCGTTTGGCGATGAGACTGTGCCCATGGCTTTTGGTCGTAAGGGAAATTTTGGTAGGGTAGCCAAGGTCACATTGCAGGGTAGAACAACTATACCCCCTAACTCAGTGGTTAGGGCCCCATGCCACCTAAGTCAAACCCTTAGGGAGTATATGATCGAACCCATTTCAGAATTACAGGTCATTATACCCGGTACGGTTCATGAAGGCGGCCAGCAACCCAAAGTGTGTTTGGTCAAACTAACCGACGTACTGATAACCTTAAAAGGGGGCAGATCTGTTGCCACGGCAACTGAAATTGAGACAATAGGTACCCCCAAACTAGACGAAAGTATAACCGTACAGGAGGTAAAAGAGACAACCAGCAATTCTACACCAACAGCTAAGAGCGTCACAAGCTTGCCTGAAAACCTCGAGGACTTGTTCAATTGGTCGTGTGTAAACTTAAGTCCAGATGAAGAAGTTACAAGACCTCCTGACAGAGTACCAAGATGTGTTCGCAGCTAATGAATTGGGCAACTTCACCGCCCTGAACCACACAATCAACACAGGGAACGCGAATCCAATCAAACAGAAGATGAGGCAAACCCCATGATGCTTTGTGGCCGAGGAGCAGGCGCATCTCAAGAAAATGTACGACGCTAAGGTCATTCAACAATTAGTGTCTGAGTGGGCCTCCACGCCCGTACTTGTCCGAAAACAAGATGGGTCCGTTCGTTGGTGCGTGGACTATCATGCCCTCAACAATCTTACCACCAAAGACGTATTCCCACTTCCCCTAATAGAAGACTGCATGGACACCTTGTAATGAATCTTGTATTGAGGGGTTTGACATGGGAGATAGTACTTGCCTTTCTCGACGACATCATGGTACGTGGGACGTCTTTCGAGCACTACCTACAGAACTTGCGGGATGTATTCCAGCGTATGAGACAATATCAGCTGAAGCTGAAGCCCCACAAGTGTGAACTGTTCCAGAGGAAAGTCACTTTCCTCGGGAGGAAGATCACACACAACTGTGTTGCCCTCGAAGAGGAATCTATACAAGCTATCCAAGATTGGCCCTTACCCACAAAGACAAGGGACATGGAGAGCTTTCTAGGGTTGGCCAACTACCACCGAAGTTTTATTAAGAACTTCGCTGACCTAGTGGCTCCCCTGTATGCAATTACCGGAAAACAGGCGTTCTGCTGGAGAGAAGAGCAGCAGGCTGCATTTGAAGCGATCAAGGCCACACTGCTATCGCCACCAGTCCTCGCCATGGCGGGCAAGTTTGTTCTGGACACTGACGCATCGGACTCCGCCCTCGGCGCGGAATTATCGCAAGTCCAAGGCAGGGAGGAAAAAGTCATAGCACACACCAGCATTAGCTTAACACCGGAGCAACGCAAGTACTGCACCACGAGGAAAGAACTACTGGCCGTGGTGCGGTTTACACCACAGTTCCGACACTATCTGCTGGGAAAGCAATTTCTCCTCCGGACGGACCATAACAGCTTGACGTGGCTACTCAGTTTCAAGGGGCTGCAAGGACAACTTGCCCAATGGTTGGAGGAACTGAGTCAGTACGACATGGAGGTGAAACATCGACCAGGCCGGAGACACCTCAATGCAGACGCTTTGTTCCGAGTAGGCGAAGGGGCCACCTGCGCAAACTACCGACACGACGTTGCCCTGGACCAACTGCCCTGTGGTGGATGTGCCTACTGTGAGAGGGCTCACGCCAAGTGGGGGCCCTTCATGGAGGACGTCAATTATGTCGTGCCGTTGTCCAGCGTAGCCTGGGAGGTGACACTCTCTGACCTCGACACCACTACACCCTCCGACTCCGACACTATGCCAACCAATAGTCTGGATATGACGCTATTAGCTGACCTGGATACAGAGACAGGCCCTGATGGAAGGAACAAGGACAGCGCAAGTCTGGAGGACGCCGAGGCCATGACAAGTGTTGGAGAAATGCTGTCACCACACAAAGGGGAGCAATTTGATGAGTGCCCCACCTGGCCATGGGACCCTGGTGGAACATCATGGAATGGCAAAAACAATTACATTGAAGACCCCATGGTGACGACAGCTTTCCATACTCATGCTGATATCGAGCATAGATGGGACCGCAATCATGCAACCATGCAACCTTGAAAGTCTACGTAGTGACCGTCAGCAGTGACAATGAAGGCACGGCAATTCCTGTGGGCACCCCAAATGACATCAAGGAATCGCAACAAAACGACCCTGAGTTACAGTATGTGTACGAGTGGGTAGACAGTGAAACTGAACCCAGTGAGGGCGAACTGAAGCTGTCTAGCCTAGCAACTAAGCACTACTGGATCAATAGGGAGATGTTCTTCATCACAAAAGGTGTACTGTGGAGGGAAGGAAATGAGGAAGGGGAAAAACAACTTGTTATCCCGACCTCAATGAAATCGGAGGTCATAGACCTGAACCATTCCATCCCCTCGGCAGGGCACCTGGGTGTGCAAAGAACACTCTCCAGAATTAAACTGAGGTACTACTGGCACAGAATGTCGGATGATGTAAGAAATTTCATAGCCGGCTACCCGAAGTGTAACAAGAACAAGAAGCCTCGACAGTACTCCAAGTTCGAAATGGTCAAATTCCATGCCGGATCTCCAATGGAACGGGTGCACCTCGACTTTTTTTGGCCTTTGCCAAAGACTAAAGGTGGCAACGAACACATCCTTATGATGGTGGACCAGTTCACCAAGTGGGTGGAATGTATACCACTCCCATCTCAGGAGGCAGAGGTCACAGCCCAGGCAGCAGTTAATGAGTTCTTCGCCCGTTTTGGATGTCCGTTTGAAGTGTTCACTGACCAAGGGCGGATCTTCGAGAGCCAGCTTTTCAAGGTGGTCTGCGATCTCTTACATATTCACAAGCGTTGAACCACGCCATATCAGCCGTCAGCAAACGGACAAGTTGAACATTATAACCGTACGCTGATGAACGCGGTTAGATGCTACATTGGAAATTCGCAGAATGATTGGGATATCAACCTACCCAAAATTGCAGCAGCCGTGCGAGCATCTGGGAATCGCAGTACCGGGTATACGGTCAACCAACTGATGCTCGGGAGGGAAGTAAACCTGCCCTCGGAGCTGATGTACAGCCATCCATCTGCCAGTTCAGGAGAGGACTTAGGGCAATACGTACAGAACTTGGAACAGACCCTGAAGACCACACACGAAATTGCACGCAAGACTCTCAAGACCAACCAGGAGAGGATGAAGCGCTATTACAACTTTAGAGTCCACACTAAAGCATATGACCTTGGTGACTGCGTCTACATTTTGGACACAGCCACAATTAAGGGAAAATGCAGGAAGCTTAGTCCTCCTTGGAAAGGCCCCGGAATCGTGGTGGAGAAACTGACACCGTACCTGTATAGGGTCAAGATCAAACGGCAGGAGAGCGTGGTCCACCACAATAGGATAAAGCTGTGTACGGACAATGTTCTACCAGACTGGATCCAAAAATATCAGGAGGCTGGTAGGAAGGGCCACAGTAATCAGGTTGGTTCAGGAGAGAGAGTGTATTGCATGTGCGGGAAGCCAGATGATGGAAAATTGATGCTACAGTGCGATGCATGCTTTGATTGTTCCATGCAAGGTGCTCGAGGATTGATACCTCTAGAAAAACGTATTGGGGAAAGTTCATCTGCCAACAGTGCATCAATTTCAATATCACTAACCTGTTCTCTTTCTGGTTCTTTTACAGAGTGTCGGTCAATACACATAGCTACACCAAGGAATTGACTGATCCTGCCTGTGTTCGAGAAGGACTCGTGCCGGGGAGGGGACTTGCAGGCCTCGGAGGGTGTGTGTTCTGAAGATCAACCAGTACACAACCAACCATCCAAAGGTGAGCTACCTGGGTAACGCCCCTAGTGACGGGAGCAACACCAGTTGGAGATATTCCAGCTGGAACGACGTAGAAGAAAGACAACCCATCCAAGAAGGGGAGCTACCTTGATAACGCCCTCAGTGATGGGACCAACATCGGTGGGAAATATACTCGCCCGGAATATTTAGAAATAAACGCTATCCCTTTCTCTCTCTTGTCTCTTTTGGTTTGTTTGTTTTGCTCCCTTCCAGGTTGTAGATGCGGCTCCCACCTGTTTGATAAAACGGGGGGAGTGTAGTGTGAACAGCGCCCCCGACGGCCCCTGTGTGTTGCTAGGGGATACTGCCGACCCCCCGCAGAGTCAGCGTCCTGGGACCATGTGATAACCACATCGGAACATTCCAGATCGACTACTACTGCCATACAAACCACATCGTACAGCTACAAGCTCTGATATATATTTCTACTCGCTCACTGAGAAGCCAGATACCTTGACTGTCTGAACAGACGTACTATTCCTGTTCTGGAGAGCACATCTTGCTTCACCACGGTGAGTACATCTATTCACATCTGGCTATCGCAACACTCTACATGTCCTGGAAGATCGGCGATTCGAGCCCTTCAGCGAGTATGTTCCGATGCATGATCTTGTGAGGTGAGGCCAGTGTGTTATTATAATCTGCATTGGCAAAATTCAATTCAGTCAGACAGCCAAGCCAAACATAGTCGATTTGTGGTTAATTGTTTGTGGTTGTATAAAGGGGGGGCAATTTTTAGTGTTTTTGGTCAAAATATCATTTTGTTTTGAACATTCATATGCATGTTACTTGGGTTGACCTTTGTCAGATTTATGAAATCGTGATGAAATTTATTTACACAGTGCATTTTTTGGCAATTTCTCTTATTTTTTGCTCTGCTGTCAAGGACTCAGAGTTTATCAAATAGGTTATTAAATTTTCGGTTGTCATCTGTCCATTTGTCGTCTGTCAACAATTGCCTTCTCCTCTGAAACCACAAGTCCAATTGCTTTGAAATTTGATAATTATCCATTTTGGGTGACTTCACTGCTCATGTAAGCACAAGTCAAATTCCAAAGCTGGCTATCACCACAGTAGAGGGGCTGTGCTATCACCGTGTGTTGATTAAAGGCTGATGATAGGGGCAGAGTAGTTTTTGAAAGACGAGATATGACAGAGTATTTCCCGAGAATTCATAATCTTAACAGAAAATCAGGCTACAAAAATAACAAAATTGTTTGTCAATGGCCGATCATGCATTTACTGTTTCCCGTAAATTTTCATTTTTGTTCTTAATTTATGAACGTTATGAGCGACAGCGAAAGCATAGATAGATGATTGCTTAATATCATTTTTGTAGACCTAATATTTCATTTTAGAGCTTGCAAATTTTGTCAGTATACTAATGTATAACTGGACAGATTTCATTTAGTAACAATAGTGATTACACATGTGAAGGACATTTTCAAACAATCAATGTACTTTAAAGGATTCTGTGGGGAGCAGAATATAAACATCAAATTGCACTACTTCTAATCATAGTGTGTTTATATATTGTATTTCACCATTTTTTCTCAACAGAGTTTTGTTTCACAAAAGTAAACAACTACGAGCTGGATATCACCCATAACCTCTGTGTGCACTCCTAATGACTGAAGAAGTCCTTTCCAAATTATATTCTGGAAAAACATGTCTTGTTCAAGACAATCATTGATGATTTTTAAGGCAGCAAGATACAAATGATTGAAACTATACCAAGTGTAGAGGTGGTCCCTTTATCAAGGCACTAAATGGTAAGTAAAATTCGACTAAAGATTCCAAAGTGAATAGTACTCTCAGTGAGTCTCTGCAACTTGAGCTCGGCTTATAGGGGAAGTTTGCCGAGGGTGATATTTACATATGTTCTAGCTTTAAGGTCAAGTATTCCAGAAAAAGCCATTTTTGCCATTTATAACTCGCACCATTTTTAACAAATGAGATAAAATCTGTGGCAGAAGTTGCATTATAGGGCTTCATCGCGGGAAAAGGTGCCAAGATTTGTGCTTTCATCAGGTCATATGGCAGGGACCATCTTCCAATGGGTATGGCATTGTCATTCACGTTCACACCAAGCTTTGTGTATATGCATAACTGTTGTATATGTTATGCAAATACAAGCTTGCATGAATGTGA
The DNA here is from genome assembly GCA_001465055.1 of Ptychodera flava. Taxonomy (NCBI): domain Eukaryota; kingdom Metazoa; phylum Hemichordata; class Enteropneusta; family Ptychoderidae; genus Ptychodera; species Ptychodera flava. Next base: position 157,912 of record LD346896.1, on the reverse strand, counting down.
GAGTGGATAATGCCATACTAATCAGAAGATGTACCCTGGCATATCATGTGATGAAAGCCCAAGTTTGGTCCATTTTTCCCATGATTCAAAATATATTGAATTGATGAAGCCCAAAAGTGCAACTTCTGCCACTGTTTTTATCCATTTTTGTAAAAATTATCAAAGTATAAATGGCAAAAATGGCATTTCTGGAATAAGTGACCCAAAACAAATATTAAAAATCTTCTGTGGTGAACTCCCCTTTAATACAAAGACCTACCTTTTTCCTATGCTGTGTTCCAATTTGACTTGAGAGCGTTCATGTAAGATGTGCAATGAAGTTTACTCAAACCAAATGAGTGGACATTACATAGTAGACTGTGTACAGTTTTAATTGAATTATACCAATAAACATTTACTTCACTTGAACCTTTGCAAATCATACATAATTGACTGATGAAGTTTTAATTAAGTAATAACATACTTGGATAAAATGTTTTGGCATATATATATACTAAGATAAAGTACAGATCAATTTTTGTGGCAACGTTTCTGTCTTATTCCGTACATGAATAACTTTAAAGATTCATTGACTTAATAAAGAGGGAAATCAACATTTTTCTTGCGTTATAAATCATCTGCAAAAAAAATTTTGTTTTATGCCATTAATTCTACTGTCTATGGACATACTAGTTTGAAGCTATTTGAAATATGAACAGCTTGATACTTGTACGACAAATCACATTGGGTTTTTCGCAAATTGAGGGTATATTATTTTCTGACTACATGCAAATTTCATTCTTCAATGTTTGATGGCTGGCGAGTCAAAATTGTCAGCTTTTAGCAAGGATTCTAACAAGCTTGCTCTTAACATTACATATTTTTTGTTATAAGCTTTATATCTAACTTGATGGTTTTTTTTATTTTTTCCAGCATATGCACAGGACAACCTCAAGATAACAGGTCAAGCACTACCATAAACCATAACAGACAATCACAGGTGTTTTAAAAGAGCTCATGGCCATGACAATATCAAGTTCTGGACTTTATGGACACTTGAACATTTTTTCAACTTAACAGTTTGATGTAGATTATGTTGATTGTCTTTAAAAATCTGGTGGATTAAATTTCAGTTTCTCAGCAGCAGTGATAAAAAAGTTTCAAGTTGTTGGGGTGACTATAATTCAGAGTGCAGAAGTTAGGTAGATTTTATAAAGCACAGCAGTAGGAAATCTACTGGCAGAGAGGCGGCTAATTGCCAGGCAGAGTGGCAGCTAACCTGTTAATCTTTCCAGAAGAGATGAGAAAATCTAATCCAGGGCTCTCCGGGAAAGATATTCCAGGAGCTCTTGTACCCTTGAGGGACCTTCATGGAAGAGGATAGATTCTTGATCGCCAACATGTCAGAGATGTGTTCATGTGACAAACATGTTTCATTGAACACCACAGATTTTGGGTGCAGCTGCCTGGATTTTAAGCCATACATGTTTCTAACATGTATTGTTCATATTGTCAATACATAACGAAAAGTTAAAATCAGTATGGTCGGACACTGAGGAGGCTCTAAACACACGACCACGTAACTCGCCAAAAATTTGGGGTTCATAAGTCCATTTCACCCAGGAGGGCTTCCAACACAATTGGGTACCGGATCAAACTGTTTGTTAAAAACAATTTATATAGAGATCCTCCCCTTATGCATGATGACAGATACCAAGAAGGCGCTGGAGACGTGCAGGGGCAAGGTAGAAGTGGCGCTGCATAGCCCTTTGGAAAAGATCGGACGCATCGCTGGCAAGGAGGCCCGTGTGTTGGGCTTCACAATGAAGCACACCGGATGGTAGCCTCGAAGCCTTTGCATTGTGCTGCAGATCCTTTCACGGTAAAGCCTGGGCTCTGCAACCATGTGCTGCTATATAGCGACAAAGGCCTGGCCAAGATCCTGGAGGACACATGCTTTGCCTTCCAGCAATAAGGCCTGCAAAAATGATAGCTAACTCTACTGGCTGCCAGCAAGCTATGATACCAAGATGCACCTCGAGATTGGCGAGAGCAATGACTTCCACAATAGGGAAGGGAAAGAGCT
>LD346896.1:123071-155839 GCA_001465055.1 Ptychodera flava | reverse complement strand
CCATTTAAATTGTTAACATGAAATATTGTCATAAAAGGTTGCATAAGACAAGTATCTTTATTATCAAAACAGAATGATATAATTGATATAAATGAACGGACGAACGGATGGTTTGACAATTAATAGGAGTGAAAGTGTGAACTCCATGACCCCTAAAACGGATACAAACGTTTACAACCTTGTGTCAAAAATGCCGGAGAAAATAAGATATGGTGTAATATTGTAGGAAACCATTATAGCAGAAATATTGGATAAAATATAATAAAATTATAATTACGATTTTTCCAGCTCAGAAATCACGAAATGAAACTCTGAAACCGAAAAAACCTGACCGTACACGAAAAGTAGGTCTCAAGAATGCTTGGTTGGATAAGATGCGACTCAAAATGCCATATGATGCCACAAAATGGCATCGACTTCAATAGCCATAGTTGATATTGGGTGGTCATTTTTGGCGTCCAATGAGTAGTCTCTATGATGCAATTTCAGTTAAGATACACCTTGATACCTTGTGAAAACCAAATTTGTAGCCATCTTGCATTGTTAGCGTCGATTTCACATTTCCATGTTTGATTTTACAGTAAATATGAGAAAAGATACATTTTCTTTGACCTGTAAAACCTGCCGAAAGACACTAAAATCAGTGGCATAGTGTATTCAGATATTATGACTCAATATATACACTGAAACAGGCATTTGGGCGGCCATTTTGCATTTTTATACAAATTAAGGGTTGTACATGTAAGCCTATTAAAGATATAAATTCCTTGCCCCAATTTACCTGGCAAAGGAGACCAAATGACTCCAACAGCTACTAATTAAGCTGAGGTATGACATTTTACCGGTTTCAGAGGTCGTTCTCGTAGCAATATCAATTTTTTATGGAAATTCAATTAAATTAAATTGATGAATTGACGGGTTGTACATGTCAGTCAATGGAAGATATGAAATCTTTAACCCTATTTACCAAGCATTGAAGGCCACAATAACTCCAACATCTTCTCATGGAGCTGAGATATGACATTTTACCTGTTTTGGAGGTAGTTTTGGCAGCCATTTTGGATATTTATGCAAATTAAGAGATGCGGGTGTTGGGCAATGAAAGAAATTAATTCCTTAACCCTGTTTACTTGGCAAATGACACCAAAATAATTTTTATAGCATCTCTTAATTAGAGCTGAGATATTACCATTTACATATTTTGGCCGCCATCTATGCCATAATGAATATTTAAAATGCCCAAGGGTACCAGATTGGCATCATGCAGATCCCGATTCAGTAGGCTTTGCAGGTATATAATCCACCAAGAACTATTATGGATTGAAATATTTATGTTCGCCCCAAAATGAGGGTTTCGGCACCAGACTTTAGGGAGTAAAGGGAGGGTTGTCTCGCCAAAGACCCAGATTCCCTCTTTTTGGTGATTTGCGTGGTTGTGTTTTGTGAGCCTTCTTAGTAAAATGGTGGCTTAGGAAGGGGAAGCACCACAACCCCAATTGGTTTTTAGGGGGCTGGGATTTCAGTGTTTTATCATATACCCATGCCCATATTGCTACATCCTAGTGATGTTCACCGTAAAATATCAGCCGTGATATTTCATGGTAAACGTCGAGATATGCATGATGAACGTCATCAGTTTTACAGTTTTCCCGAACTACATTAGCAGTTTGTTGGTAAACAACGTAAACAAAAAAAAGGCTGCCGCTCCCGAACACATAGTGAGCGCGTGGCGTGACAGCGATGTTGCACGCGTGACGACTGTTGGCATGGTAACTCTCAGGGTAAACTAAGAAAATGGCGTCCCATGTCCGTGAGAGCTCTGTGCCGTACGACGATCGAAATCAGGATAGATTTAAAGCTGAGCACAGTTTTTGATCGGTTCAATTATAATAGCATAATGTACCTTAAAAAGTTCCTTCTGTACGACAATTTTTCTATCGCGGTGTCTTTCTTCTTGGGTTTCATTGGACGACTTCCAGTGATGTCGCGTGTGATATTGACAGCTTCGTCGTATACTTTATGAATGAAGCCTGTTTACATAAACATTCTGATATTTATGCGCAAGGCGTAATAAAGTAAAGCCTCAAAATTTAAGGTTTTTTGTTCTATTAGTAAAATTATGGGCATTGGTATATGATAAATCGGTTATTACCCAATATCGCCTGTTCCTGTGTCGTATCAGCATGTGTGTCATTTATGCTGCGTCAGACACGAGACGAATCTAATTAGCACCTTCTTAAAAAAGTATTTTTTTAAATCTGTTCATTATAGCTCTCAGACCTCTTGCAATTTGAGGGTGTGGACTTCACCATTGGAAATGTGCAAGAACCCCCGCTTTGTATGCTACTGCAGTAGTACCGCCGGACAATGATAGCTGCAAGAAACCTTAGTGCTTGCAATTTCTTGCATCAGTTCCTAGTCGCATTGCATGTTGGAAAAATTAAAATGCTTATAAAACATTGAATAAAAAAGAGCGAAATTGGGATTTCTTGCTGCACCCTACTCTTGCACTCAGTTTTATTGCCTTACACGTGATCGTCATGACGTTTTCTGACATATTGTATGCCTCGTAGCTTGTAACGTAGGCTCATGAAGTAAATAAATTTGCTTGGCAAAGTCCATTTTTAAATAGTTAGCCTAACAATGTCCTAAAGTTTATTCAGAAAATGTCATCAGCTGAAATATATAGGGGAGGGGGGTTACCTAACTAACGTAAGAGCCAAAGTGTGATTTATCTGTTGTACCTTGTTTAGTAGCTCAGAGCTGCTGAAATTTTATGAATATTAATAGATGTTGCCCTTTGTCTCTCTAGGATGCGATAGTAGTAGTTATATTTATTATAGTGACTTATGACATCACTAATACAAAGAACTGATTATACGTCATACATTATGAGAGGTCATCCAGCCCAACGGGCTTACAAGTCACTATAAAGCAAAGTTAAGCACTATAGAGGGTCTCAGGACGAAGACAATAATGAACTAGACTTAAAACTAATAAATAATGTAAATCAACATCTCATTCGTGACAAACTTAGGAAAGAAATATTGCAGCATACACTGCGTCAACTAATTGAATAAAGTGTTGCGTCTTTTCTGAAACGCTTTCTTGATATATTTTGCCGTTAATGTGGCATTATTCAACATAACATAATTTTTGCATATCATCAAAAGAGGAAAAACCCTGATTTGTTAACTCAATCTCGTGATACAAGTGTTGACGATGATCATTATACATGGGACAGCGAAACATAAAATGCAGTTCATCCTCAATTGCACTTAAATCACACAATCTACAAATACGTCTTTCTATAATCTCATTTCGATATCGCCCCGTTTCAATTCGTAAAGGAAGAATTCCAAAACGTAGCTGAACAAAATAGGATCTGTTGAGGTTTCATTAAAGACACACATTCCAGTACATATTTTAGATTAAATATAGGTCTGATCAAAAAAGCTATATATAGATTGTTCACAATTAAAATAGGATCACATGTATTTGCAAAAGTAGAATTAAATTGACATTCCCTTTACTTTCAAAATCTATTAACTCTGAATTCATCGATTTCCATTAGTTTAGTCGCACCAGAAATATAAAGGATTACCATTATTCATTATTATTGTATATTTGTCCACAAATATATTAAAGAAAATAGCCTTTCTAATAGAGATTACAAAATAAAACATTTATGAATAATCAATCGAAAGAGTTATGCTGAAGTAAAATTGGCAAATGGAAACGAAAAGGAGTTTCGTTACTTACCAGAATCTAATGAGAGTTTTCATAACACAACCACCGGCTTTTATGATGGAACATATTGACTCATGACATAGAATAAACACAATTTCATTTTATGTAGGGCTGAGTAAGATGATTTTAACTACATTCGTTACTCTAGTATCTGACGTGAGGATAGCGCAAGAAGATAATGATTATAGTATCATACGATGATGATTTATTCAGCTTCACTATCATCTCCTTTGGATTATTGCAAAAAAGTCGACTGGACACGCCAGTCGAGTTGGGGACACGCCAGCATATCATTTAGCGCGTGGTTATTAGATATGGCAAAGGAAAAATGCTAACGGAAGTGAACATAACTTTTATTGACCATCAAGGGTATTTCAGTCAATTTTAACCATGGGTGTTTCACTAGACCTCCTGGCGTCGGGCAAATTATCACCTACTCTGGGGCACATAATCCCATGTATTCTGCCAGCAATTTATAATATTTACAGTTTGTTGTGTTTCATTTTGTTCGGTATTTTCTGTAAAATTGTGTACTTTAGCATTTACATATATGTCGCTAATGTTTTGATTTCTTTCCTGAACTAAATATAAGTATTTTTGCCTTCTCACTGGGTGAACAAAAATCTGACAAGATTTGAACCACAAACAGTGAAACAAAGATCCAAGAACAGCAAATATCAAAAAGCGACTGATGAAGAGACCACACACTGGTTTCGAAACGTAGCGGTAAAGGATCGCGGTGTCATTCGACAGCCAGATTACAGCTTCGTCTTGCCACGGCTGATATCTACACCAATAGCCAAAGACAAAAATATAAACGTGCCGGAGAGAACGACAAAAATAGTATAGACAATGTGTGGCGCCGCTTTCCCTTTATTACATATTGCTTGTCCTACTTTTTCTTGCTTTGCAAGTTTAAGTCGAAAGAGGGCATACACGAGAATACCCCATGCTTTGTATGATGGGTATCCATCGTTAATAACAAGACCCATATTACAACAGGCTGCGGATCAAATAGGCCACATTTAACCATTGTAACAATCTTACTATGGCAACTCTTCTTCCTTCAAACACTTTTATAGGTTGAACAAGGATTCTGAAATCAGACAAATACAAATTAGGCAGTAGAAACACAAAATTTTGAGCCAGTCACAATGCTCCAAATCCAACTAACAATAAGGCTAAATGAACGAATCAACAAAAACTTACAACAATAGAGAGATTACACCGTTCGTCCAACACAACAAAGTTATAAAACGACAAACAACTTAAACAACTTATCAATCACGTACACCATGAGTGACATCGAACTTATAAGAAAAACATTCTTTGACGAAGGCATTCTCACTACAAGCCAATCTTATCCTTTCAGAAAACTATCCGACATCGATCTCACATTTTCTACAATTATAGCAGAGGAACTAGAACCAAAATACAATTCCGAAATCATTAACAAGATAAAAAAAATCAAGACAATATGTATACACACTATACAATACCGAGCAAGCAATCCAGCGACATTGAGACACCACCAAACGATTCCAACGGACGGCCAAGGTCGCTAGAAGCCTTCAGATACACCTTTAAGCACTTCGACCGTGACATAAACCGAACGAAAGTTCATCAACAAGTTACAAGAGTTGGAGAGACAGTGTGACAACCATTTTGTCTCTTTACTCTTCAACTACCTGCCCATCCACCTCTCCATTCACCAGATTCCTCGAAAAGGCAAGGAAGGTGAAACAACAATTCAAATAGAAACGTCCAAAATCTCAACAAAAGCAAACAAAACGGCCAAGAATGAAGTTCCTGTATCAAGATCTGGTTATCTTCAACAGTCAATGCAATCTTCTCCACTTTATCAAGCACTGAAGAGCAATATTTTATCTATTGACATTATTTTTGTGAATTAAAGAATTTATTTAAAGCAGCAAATGTATTAAAATAATGGCCACAAGCTAGTTCTCTTATATTGTAGTCTTGACAAGAGTATTTTAATTTCGTCTTGAATCAACAACAAACAACAAATTGTTAGCTTTAGACGAGAATAACTTGTATTCAGTCCTTTGAAATTAATATAAATATGTTAATCCAATGCAAAAAATCATCCCACAGTGAATTGGCTTCCCTTGCAGATTCCAAGCTTACCTTTTCCTTTTGTTGCTTTTTGTTCATCGCAAACTTTCTTAATCGACTGCGTGTTTTCTTCAACATTCTCTGCAATCTTCTCCACTGCATTCCTCTCCACTGGATCAAACATTTGAAAATAATATTTTGTTAAAGACACTATGCAAGTGTAAATCATTGAATTTATTACGAGCAGCATATTTCGCAAAATCACTTTCTTGCTGATATCATTTTCTATGTTTGTCAAAAGCAAAAAATTACTCACCTGTGGGCTCCAGTGATTAGTTTCGTAATGATCAAACACCTGTATAGTAGTTTTCGGGCCATACCGAAACGTGTGTGGAGAAAATATGTTTTCTTTACGTCATGGGAATGCAATGGTATTTTTCTTGCCATTCGACATGATTTCCCCGCACTTAAAACATTTTCATGCCTAATGCACAAATTCTACTCAAATTTATCGTTATATTTTAGAAGAGAAACTCGTATTTACCCAGTGACACAAAATTTAATATATATTTATTCAAAGCATAGCATCAAGCGACTGTGAAATTTGCTTCCCTTGCTGATTTTACGCTTACCTTTATTCTTTTTTTCGGCTTGTGGATGGAGAAGTTTCTGTATCATGTTCTGGTTATCTTCAACAGTCCCTGCAATCTTCTCCACTTTATCAAGCACTGAAGAGCAATATTTTATCTAATGACATTATACTTGTTAATGATAGAATTTATTTAAAGCAGCAAATGTATAAAAATAATGGCAACAAGCAACTACTGTTATATTGTAGTCTTGACGAGAGTGTTTTATTTTCTAGTTTTTTATCCATGGTAGAATCGTCTTGAAACAACGACCAATAAAATATTGTTAGCTTTAGACGAGAATAACTCGTTTTGAATCCTTTGACATAAATATAGTTATGTTTATCAAATGCACAAAATCATCCGACAGTGGATTGGCTGTGCTTGCAGATTCCAAGCTTACCTTTCTTCGTTGTTTCGGTTTGTTCGTGGAGAAGTTTCTGTATCATGTTCTGGTTATCTTCAACAGTCCCTGTAATCTCCTCCACTTTATCAAGCACTGAAGAGCAATATTTTATCAAATGACATTATACTTGTGAATCATAGAATTTATTTAAAGCAGCATATGTATTAAAGTAGCGGCAACAAGCTAGTACTGATGCATTGTTGACTTGACGAGAGTACTTTAATTTCTTGTTTTCATCCCTGATATAATCGTCTTTAATCAACTACAAACAGCAAATTATTAGCTTTTGACGAGAATAACTCGTATTCAATCCTTTGAAATTAATATGAATATGTCCTTCCAATGCACAAACTCACCTGGCAGTGAATTGCTTTCCTTGCAGATTCCAAGCTTACCTTTTTGTGTTGTTGCTGTTTGGTCATCGCGAACTTTTTTAAACAACTCCTTGTTTTCTTCAACAGTCTCTGCAATCTTTTCCACTTTATCATGCACTAAAGAGCAATATTTCATCTAATGACATTATAGTTGTGAATCATCGAATTTGTTAAAGGCAGCAAATGTATAAAAATAATGGCAATAAGCAACTACTGTTATATTGTAGCCTTGACGAGAGTATTTCATTTTCTAGTTGATATCCCTAGTAGAATCGTCTTCAATTAACTACAAATAACATATTGTTAGCTTTTGACGAGAATAACTCGTGTTCAATCCTTTGAAATAAAGATAAATATATTTCACAAAATCATCCGACAGTGAATTGTCTTCCTTTGCAGATTCTAAGCTTACCTTTTTCTTTTGTTGCTGCTTGTTCATCGTGAACTTTCTTAATCGACTGCGTGTTTTCTTCAACATTCTCTGCAATCTTCTCCACTGCGTTCCTCTCCACTAGATCAAATATTTGAAACGAATATTTTGTTAAAAACACTATGCAAGTGTAATTCATTGAATTTATTACGAGCAGCATATTTCACACAATCACGTTCTTGCTGAAATCATTTGCTACGTTTTTGAAAAGCCAAAATTACACCCATTCGGGGTCCAGTGCCTAGACTCGTATTGATCAAAACCCAGTACAGTAGTTTACAGGCCATACCGAAACATGTGTGTGGAGAAAACATGTTTTCTTTATGTAATGGGAATGCAATGGTATTATTATTGCCATTCGAAATGACATCATCGCACTTAAAACGTTTTTACCCCTAATGCTCAAATTCTACTCATATTTATAGCTATATTTTAAAAGAGAAACTCGTATTTACTTATGTAACACAAAAATTTAATATATATTTATTTAATGCATAGCATTATCCGACAGTGAAATTTAGTTTTCTTGCAGATTCAACGCTTACCTTTATTCTTTGTTTCGGCTTGTGCATGGAGAAGTTCCTGTATCATGTTCTGGTTATCTTCAACAGTCCCTGCAATCTTCTCCACGTTATCAAGCACTGAAAAACAATATTTTATGTAATGACATTATACTTGTGAATGATAGAATTTATTTAAAGCAGCAAATGTATAAAAATAATGGCAATAAGTAACTACTGTTATATTGTAGCCTTGACGAGAGTATTTTATTTTCTAGTTGATATCCCTAGTAGAATCGTCTTCAATTAACTACAAATAACATATTGTTAGCTTTTGACGAGAATAACTCGTGTTCAATCCTTTGAAATAAATATAAATATGTTTCACAAATCATCCGACAGCGAATTGTCTTCCCTTGCAGATTCCAAGCTTACCCTTTTCTGTTGTCGCTGCTTGTTCATCGCGAACTTTCTTAATCGACTGCGTGTTTTCTTCAACATTGTCTGCAATCTTCTCCACTGCATCCTTCTCCACTAGATCAAACATTTTGAAGCAATTTTTGTTAAAGATAATATGCTATTGTAAATCATGGGATTTATTACAAGAGGCATATTTCGTCAAATCAGATCAACAACAATTATTAAGTGTGTTGTGGCCGGTTGCAAAAGAGCCAGCTTTTTGTAGCATTGGATTTAGTTCACAAGAGTGTCAGATAGTACAAGCTTGTCGTTTGTGATATAGTGTCAGTTGTGTTGATTGCTTACATTAATAGGGCAGATAGACAGCTTTTTGCGTTATTATAGATTTCAATAAGAAAGTCAGGTCTTGATTTTAAACCCAAACCCGAACACAAATTATACTTAACCAGTGCATTCATATTACCATCTTAATTGAATCTTTTGTTTCGAAAGCGCAATATGTTTGAGACTTGATGTTTCAAGACAAGGATAAAATAAATTACATCTTGTTTGAGACTGATAAAACAGTTGTGTAAAAGGATGACTGAAACATTATAATTGACAAAGGAAAAGCTATAAAAATACTGTAAAGAGCCATTATAAATAAATTATACAAATTAAATAGGCATTTGCACATTCTTATTATCTTTACATAAGCATTATTAAATGTGTACTTACCTGTCTCATCTTGCACTTCTTGGTGATTAAAGAGTAGTAGGACACTCATCACAATTGATATTATAATAATACTAACTAAACAAAGTACCAGAACTGAAATAACAAAACAATTATGAAAACGTGAAGAAACTTATTTCTGTTTCAAAGACAGAATGTTTAGTACCAATTTTATTTGGATTTGAGGTGCTTGAATTTCTAAGTACCAGGATGATTGTTGTTTTAAGTAACTTTCGAAAAACAGACCTTACGTTATAGAAGAAATTTCTAGAGTTTGCCATGCAGACATAGCCAAGGCCGACATTTGCTAGATTACTACACAGTGTCTTTCCAAAAAAATTAAGATGAATACCTGAAATGCATTTCCATGAAGATTAATGTTTGGTCCAAATATGATATCAACGTACCTTTTTCGCATTTATAAATTGCTTGCATTATGCGATCATTTAGGAAAGACTAAGATAACTCATATAATTCGCATAAATTACTCTTGCGAAAGCAAAGACGCAAAAACACTATTGGTGTATTCAATGTAAAATTCCTGTACATGATACAGAGATTGCAAACCGCTGAATTCTTTTGTTGTATCAGGCAATATGACATTGGTCTTAAAAGTGCAAAAAATAAAACAGTTTGTTCAGTGACTTTAAACTTGTGAGTCGTGGAATTTATTTAGAGAAGCATATATATTAAAATCATCTCAAAATGAGTATAAAGAGTGTAAAAGGGGTGTTGTCTTGACAAAAGTATTATATTATACATATTACTGTTATCATCCTAAAAAGAATGAACTTGAATCAGGAACTTGACAAATTCATTGTTATTTTCAAGAGAGAATAACTTGTATTTAACCCTGTCACATTAATATTGAATGTGTCAATATAATGTCTAGAATCTTCTGGCTGTGAATTGGCTTCCCCTGCAGATTCCAAATTTATCTTTTTTCTTTGTTGGTGCTTGTTATTAGAGAAATTTCTCTATTAACTATTTGTTATCATCAACATTGTCTGCAACCTTTCCAACTGTCTCAAGTACTTTGAAGCAAAATGTGCAAATCATGAAATTTATTTTAAGCAAAATATGTTTTAAACATTTTTACAAAAATATTGTATATTCTTGTCGACAGCGCAAGCAGAATTGACTTGAATCAAATAATGTTTCTATGGATAGCTATAATTGGACAGAATAACTCGTATTGAATAATGTGACATTAATATTACTGCGTTCAGCCAATACATATCATCGTCCTGCTCTCTGCGGGTCAAGAGTATGCCTGAGAGTATGGTATTCCGCGAAGCATAATCCCTAGGTTACAGCGCTATCAGTCGTTCGCTATTAACGACGGCGAACATTGTATTAACTTATTTTTAATAGATTATCGATCGAAAACTGCTCGCATGCCGATCGTCTGTTCAGGTCACGCCATTAATATTTCCACAATAACCCTAAATATTGACTTGTATATCATAACATCAACGCATTCTTTGGTTTCTTGTACTGAAATTAAATTGACGACACGTTTTCCAGTTTTTTTATACCTTTCCCGTATAACCACATTTCGGCGCACTTTGGCGTACTTTGGCGCCTTTGTGAATGGGGAACTGCACGCGAGTATCAATTTCGAATAAAAGAATATCGATCGATAACGTTCACTACACGATTACAGTGGAGACTCTGCGCCCGTTCACATCAGTTCTGTGTCATTTTTGTAGTTTACTAGAATTTTCATGGTTGATATTGGCCCAAATTTGGTATAAATTCCGAAAACGTCACAGGTATTTGGTCTGTACAATTTCAGAGACCCTTACTGATTAAAATGCGTCAATGAAAGACCCTGATTCTGTACATGTAAACCTGTTAGATCGCCATTTTATTGAGGGCTTGAGTCTAATTCAACGATAGGAAAAAATAAATGCAAATAAAACAAGTTTCGTCGAGAAATTCAAAAATCTCAAACCACTGGAATTTTGTGTAGCAATCGAATAATTACCAAGCAACTTTTCACTATCATTGGTTCAGAATCAAAGAATCTGAAGGAGCGAAAAGTGTGTGGTCTGTTCGGTACATAAAAGGCCATTGTTTTCTATGGGAAATGTAACTGACCCGACACATCGTAAAATGAAAATACATCTGAAAAAAAAACTGTTTAACGCTGCTGTTATTTTATACAATATTTGCTATTACACATCTCATGAAGGTTAACTCACACTCTATGGTTTTATTCTTTCGAGTTTCCCTCTTATTTCTATGAAATGACAAGTTAACGATCGTTTGACTGTTGGCTGTGTTTTTCACCTAATTTTGCACATGACTGTCATCGCTTAGATATTTTTTGGAATTCCTCCCTGAAATTCCTCCAAAAATATTATATGTGTAATGGAAGTATGTAAGGGAAATAGGATTTGTACCTCTTTCATTAATATTTAGCTGTTCAGCAAAGAAATACGGCGAATTTTTCAACATTGCGCGTAAGGTTAATTTGACTCTCTGTACGCGCACTCGACGTATGTATGGCGAAAAGTTGGGACGCTATTATCGTACAAAACGGGGTGCCTTTGGGAGGTAGTGGCTGTAGGATAATAATTAAATATGATAACTGGTTATTTGCTCACGTGTTGACACACGTGGGCATATGTCGCAGCGATGTCTGTCTGTCTGTGTGTCTCTGTGTGTGTGTGTCTGTCTGTCTGTCTGTCTGTCTGTCTGTCTGTGAACTCAATATCTCAAAAACTGCTCATCAGATCAGAATCAAATCTGGTACATAGATTCAGTTTGCAAATGGCAAGAACTGATTAGTTTTTGGTGGGTTTGGCTTGCTTACTTTTTGTTCATTTGCATAATTAATGATTTTAGAAAAAAACTGATATATATTGACAACGACTGCACACAATTTGATGAAATTCGCTATAAATGTTGATCACACCAAGATATATCAGCTTTGAAAGATATTAAGGGGTGACGTGAAAGATAATTACTAATTTGCATGTGTAATGAAATTTCCTAATTAAGAGTATATATCTGGATTTACTTGATCAAAATTGACAAAACTCAGTATGCATATTGAAGATACTATGATTTAACGTATTGAAAGTCATTAAGCATTTTACTTCATCCAAATCCTAATTTGCATATTTAATGACCTTTTGAAATTAAGACTATATATTTGAAGTTGCATGACCAAAATTGATGAAACTTGCTTTGTACATTAAAGATACTATGATAAAACATTATTAAATGTCATTCAGCATTTTTACATCAGCCAATTCCTAATTTGCATATTTTATGAATACTCCTAATTATCGGGTATTTATCTGAATTGACGAGACCAAAGTTGATGAAACTGGCTATGTACATTAAAGATACTATAATAGAACATTATTGAAAGTCATTAAGCATTTGAAGTTTAGCCAATTCCTTATTTGCATATTTAATGAACTTTAATAATCAGGGATATTTATCTGTATTGACAAGACCAAAGTTGACGAAACTTGCTTTGTACTTTAAAGATGGTACGATATGATATTATTGAAAGTCATTAAACATTTGTACTTCATGCAGCTCCTAATATGCATATTTAATGAATTTTTGAAATTAGGGATATATATTTGAATTTACATGACCAAAATTGATGAAACTTGCTATGTACATTAAAGATACTATTATGTAGGCTAATTGTATTGAAAGGCATTAAGCATTTTTGCTTCAGCCATTTCCAAATTTGTGTATTTAATGAACTTTCCTAATTAGGGATACATACTTGGATTTATTTGATCAAAATTGGCATAACGTGCTATGTACATTGATGATTATACCAGGTTATATCAATATTGGAAGTCATTTCGCATTTAAGTTTTCATGTCAGCTAATTTATAGTTTGCATATCTAATGAGCTTTCAAAGTTTGGAATATATAGTGTAAAGGACTTGACCAAAGGCAATTACACTTGCTATATAAAGTGGTGATACAATGACAGCAGTCAAAGAAATTAATATTTTTTTCAGCGAATTACATATTTCAATACTTAATGACCTAAAGAGTTAATCTGTAGTGAATTATGTTCATTATGTTGATCATAGTACTTTCAATGAAGTTGCAAACATGTGGCAAAGGTTGAAATTTACACATACATGTAACTGCAATATATAATGAAACACGTGAGCATTTACAGTTCATATCTGGTTTTACATTGGAAATGAATAACAGCATATAGTGTTGCTTACAACGATCATGCAAATCAATTTTTGTTTTTGTTTCAAGTAAGTTAATGTTATCCCATTAACGATGGATAAATATTTCTAAGGAATTTGTTTCTTTATGTTACTGGTCTTAATCTCGTAAGCTCTGCACTATGTTTGCTATCCGAACAAATTTGGGACTTAACCTTTCTTTCTAATTTCTGAATAATAAACTTGTTCTCACAACGTTAAGGCTGCGATAAAGGCTAGAGCGACAGTTATAATTTCAATAAAACTATTAAAACTTAAAAGTAGTCAACATTCTATGTGGAATGAAAAAAATAAACATTTGGGGTCATAGGATTGCAGAGTTATAGCCCGTTGAAACTTCTGAAAAACTGACCAAATAAGAGGAAGTTGGGGAGTTCTTAGTGTATTAACTATGTTAGAGGTCCCCTAGCTTTTAAAAAAATGTTTCAAAAGGGAAAGTCTTTTTTACTGTTTTTCAGGAAAGTTTGACAAGGCAGTGCTTGCATGCAGAATGCGTGACTGCTATTGTAAATGCATTTTTAGATTCTTTGAGTGTCAATGAGATGTCAAAAGTAAGATTAACCAAAACTACTGCTCTGTGACTTCAAAAGAGGGGTGCAAATATGGCTTGTTTTCAACATTTGTGACAGAATAACAGTTTTCCTACATAATTTTATACCAATTTAATCCAACCTTTAAAATGAGATATGGACATGGAATTTTTACAGCCTATTAACAAGGTTACAGATAAGATTTGTATGGCACAATTTCCCTGTATTTGAAGTACTTTTTGAAAAATCACATTTTGAAATTCGAAAGAATTATAATAATTGTTTGATATGTAAACCCTTGTAAAATCATAAAATCAAATTTTATTTACAAATTCTGCCGTACAAATCTTACAAATTAATAGTGTCAACATATTTATAACTAATTTGGTAATATTAATACTATTCAATTATTATCAAATTCAAATATGTAAAAAAACCCATGAAAACTTAAACTTTAATATTGATTGGTGTCATATTTCAAAATCATGGCTACAAATATACAATTTTTATATTCTTTGGAGAAAGTATTAACTAAGGAAGTTATCCTGAAAATTTGAACTAAACATCTTGATTCTAACACTTGAAACTTGACATTAACTCTGATAAAAGAATTGGTGCAAAAATAGCATTTACCGTTACCTTAAGTCCTGCCCACTAAGTACAGATTTTGGAACATGTTTTGTCGGTTAGCGATTGAATCTTGTAACTTGTGCAAAGCATTTCAAAATCCATTCACCTATCTGACAGTTTTACGTCAAAGTCTGGCTGCGAATATGAGACATTCTAGTCATCATCGCAAGAAAAATTCATTTGAATCAACTGCTTGTTAAATATGTTGTAGACGTAATTTTCCATAATTCCGACTAACCTTTTCAGAAAAACACCAACGATACAACAGTTCTCCCTTTGTTCGAGCAAATTCAACATAAGTTCGATCTTTCATTTTCTGAAGGTCCCTAAATTTCTGATGGTAAGCTTCAGGCACCAACTCATAGCCGTTGACAATTAATCCCTTCACAAAAACATTATCTGTAACCGGCTCTACTGACAACTGAATGTAAATTTCTGTGGCTTTACCCACCAAAGCACTCTTTAAAAGTATAGGCCAGGACTTGTTAGGCCAAATCTGACTCTGCGCAATTTTAGGAAATATTTGTCAACACCCTTTGCTTGGAAGAGGGGTACTAACCTGAAGTGCTTAGTGATATCAAACTTGTCGGACGGGGAGAACTTTCCTGTATATTCAAGTTCTAAACGTTTCATGTGTAACTGTAGTCGATGTTCTTCTAATTCTCTTTCCCTTTCTTTTCCCTATTTATGTTTCTCTCTCTGTCTTTCTTCCTTTCATTACCCTTTACTCTCTTTCTTCCATATCTAATTCTATTTTTAATTTTTCCTTTTCTAATGCAAATTTCTTAAGTTCTATATCTGCCTGCATTTCTAATTCTAATTTTCGGAGCTCAAAGGTAAACTCAGGCTTATAATCATGCAAGATGGATTCCTCAAAGTGGCCTAAAATAACCATTCTATTTAACAATAGTGTACTGTATTTCTTACTTGCGCAAAGATCTTTTAACTTCTAATTTAAGGAAACTGGCCAGTGAAACTGATTTCCTATGGAATCAAATGTGTCCTGCTGATCAACGTCCTCCATAAATTTGTCTGGTTTGAATTCCGCGATGATTAAATTTCGGTGAGCTCATAATATACAGTAGTTTGGAAAAGGCTGGCACAATATTGTCAAACGGCTCAAAATGTTCGTACCCCGGACAAGCCCCCAATTTGTTATGTGTGAGTAAACCAACAAAACTGTGAACTCAGCAATTTTCTTTTGAAACGAAATTTATTACTAAAATAAATAAAACTAATCATTTAGTAAAGGAATAAAGAATGAGAAGGCCACGCAAATTTCATGTTGCTGTAATGTTAAAGCAACTGTAATTTTTTGATGGTATGAATCAAGGCGCGCTGTCCTCAAAAGGGTGCTTCAATAGTTGCGAAAGTGGAGGTCTGTGAGCGCGCGCATAAAGATTACCAGCCCCTCCCCCCTCGAGAATGTTGACCAATGGTTGTCCCTGGGTTCGCGAACGTAATTTTCGGGTAATATATAGTTATATTTTATTTGATCTCATAATGACAAATATCGAAAACGACTTTTAAGTGTATAGTATCAGTCAAGTTTTGATGATTGTTAATTGTACGAGCTATCTTCAATGGCGTTTGTTTTGCGGTTCCCTGATCTTCCCCGGTTGGACGAGCTGGGCAATGAAATCGTACCCGATATTAGAGTACGTTTCATCAGTACGTGTAGCTTAGCGTTTTATCATCTCATTCCACTCTTTATCTGACGCCCCTACATGATGTCTTAAAACCTCATGAATAGGTGTAGCAAAGAAAATCTACCAATTAAATTCAAGGATTGAACGAGGACGAAGAAAAGTCGTCCAGCGAAGAATTGCTTTCTTAAAATAACACTAATTTCGCTTGTTCCTCAGATATAAAGCAGCAAAATTATCAGGAACGATCAATAATCCTCAATAGTGTTATTGGATCACTAAGTATTAGTTGAGGACGCTACACTTATGCTTTAGCCCATGTCAGTGAAAGCATTAGGACTGTTGTATCACCCGGCCAAGATGTCATCCGCTGAAGAACTCAGAAATTGTTTGAGGCATTTTCCATTTCACAGAGAATGGTAAAACTTACCATTGCTGATCAACCAACAGGACCCATAGGCCTACTTTATTTCACATAAATAGGAGTTTTTATGACAATATCCTCACTATTGCTAGATAGCCCGAGAAGCCATACTTAAAAATATGTTATTGTGTGTTTTAGAATGCGGGAGATGACCAACATTAAATGCATGAAATACACATATGCAAGAAATACAATAATATTACACTTCGATGTTAAAATTAATACTCCAAATGGTAGGGAACTGAAAATAGAATAACTTAAGTCATTTTGTAAAATGCTACTAGTTGTCCATTTGTCAATCAGCATGTGGAAAATATCCCTATGAAATCACCGATACTTCATAAAGAAAACCTCTAGTTCTGTATATTTAAACGATTGCGCTGTGCCCCAAGAACATTCTAAAGACATCGACAGCCACAATCAGAGAAATGTAGGACACGAAAGGTTAATGCAAATGCTTTTGGACTCTCGGCAAGATGCTTTCTATCTACTATATATAAGATTGCATTTATATCGCATACATAAATATTTATAAATAGGCGAAACACTTTTTTTCTGCTTCTGATCTTGCTTCTTCACATTTAAAAACTTCTTAAGGTTCCAAGACAAGAAATTGACCATTTTAAACTAACAATTCTCTTGTGTTTAATAAGCTCAGAACCCCCGTAAATTGTATATTTTCGGAAAGCCTACATATAGGGGAACATTTTGGTTACCATTGTGTCACCATTGTTTACATAACTATCACGTGACAGGTAATTTGCATAACCTTTCAAAAATCGGTTTTCCCTATGTTTCGTTTCAATGCTTTGAGATATGTGGCTGAAATTCATGTGAGTGCAAGCTATTCTACAGGTCTACAAAAATGTGTCTCAGAATTTTTTTAAACCTTCTTAAACAGTTTTTATGCCAGAAAAACTTCCAGAGCAGTGAATTTTAACATAGTTGATTTCTTTAAAATTGTGCTCAAAAAAACTGAGCAAGATATAAAAAATGTGAGACACACTTTGAAAGAGCATTGTGAGAGCTTGCATTCCAGCAAGTATGAGTCAGATATTTTGAAGTATTGTGACAAAACATATGGAAAACCGACTTTTGAAAGGTTATGCAAATTATCTTGTCGTGTTATATTTATGTAAACAATGGTGACACTGTGGTTACCAAAATCTTCTCATATATGTAGGCTTTCAGAAAATGTATACTTTACGGGGGTTCTGAGTTTATTAACCTCTAAAGGTCACATTTCTTGTCTTAGAACCTTAAGTTCAAAATGTCTTATATGTTACTTCGTTGACAAGGACGAATCGGAAAGGATATTTTTTTACATGTTTATGGTGATTTCAACTTCATCTCCGACACAATTGCAAAATTATTGCTTTTACATTAAATTCGGAAATGCAAAGAACGTTTTCTTTGTCATTTCTCCAATTACATTTGTCAATACATTGTACTTTGTCAGCATACTTAATCCATATTTTGGAAGGTTGCTTGCAGAAAGGTTATCAAAATCATGGGGGTGTGCAGCATTCTCCAATGACTCATGAGATAAAGAAAGTAGTATAAGATGCTGTCATTTTAAGATGAGCTATGTCAGTGCCAAACAATTGCCAACAGAAAGCAGAGGGGCTGATACAAAAAAGCCAGCAAATATCGAACAGAATTACCATGTCTAGCGAAAATTTGAAAACGTTCATAATGGATATAATGCTTTAGGCCAAAGTAATTAAATTCTTTGTTTTGCGTCCACTCTAAATGGGAAAAGGTACGCGTCTAAGCGGCTGAAAAACACACACAAGAAAATTAACACAATGTAATTTGATTGCAGCAAATAAAAAATTGTAACAAAATTTTAGTTCAGAAAAGCTAAGCGGTCATGTCCTAAAATTTCCTATTCAAATACACTGTGTGTGTTTTTCATGGAAACCTTAAAAACCTACGCGGGTGGGGACGCAAAACAAAGAATTTAATTACTTTGGCCTTACTCCTTTGGTCTTGAGAAACGCTAAATCTGCAGGGTTGTTATTTTGCAATTGTTTGGTATAAATCTTAACTTTCAACGCGGCGTTGAAGAACAGAGTTGCAGTACAACAGTCCATATTCTTATATAAGAACCGTGTAATTTTATCATTTATGCTAAGGGAGTAAAATTCAAAACAGACTGGCATAGAGATATTGAAAACATTAATAAACGGTATATTTGTGGTTCCCCTTTACACAACTGAAACTTAACAGACTGTTGAGCTATCTTTTCTGATAAGGAGATTTGTCATTATTTTCAGATATTTATATCTCATATGAGTTGTATGCCCCTCTTAAAAGCTATATTTTTGCCTTTACAAGTATTTAAACTAAAATTTGACGCATCTTGGCACTTGTTAACTAGGCTTTAAAAGCGTGGTATTCAACTTTCTGCATGTAGCTTATTAGGCGTCCGAGTGCGAATAGTATTGAGAACTTTTCGAAGTGACAGTATACAATCCCTTCATACACATCGAGTATGGATCGCATTTCCGTAACCATGAAAATGAACTTCAAGGGTTTCAACATCGAAAGCTAAGGTATCATATTGTAGCTTTTTAATGGCGTGAACTGAGAGCGCTAAGTATAAAACATGACTTTGACCACAGACTAGAAAAGATTAATATTGATAGAGTTTTGATGGGATCATCCATAGACAGAAATTCCATTTGATTCAAAGATAATCACATACTTACTACAGTGAATTTTTGCAGCAATTTTAAATGCTTTCTGAGATGAATTAAACAGCATTGTGGAAACATTTGTCTCAACGCTGAAGTAGAACCGTATTTTTTCAATGTAACTTCTTTCATTGCCAATACAGAAATAAAGTTCCGCAATGAGTGTAAATTGCATGTCATATGCTAATTATCTTCCCTTATGGCTTGGGGAATAACTGCCAGACAAGTTTTATAGGCTATAGAGTATGCTTAATGGCGTTATACTGCAGGTCCTACAGGACCATATATTTGAGCAAATGTACTACACATGTTTTTTATATTGTATCTTTATTAGCTGTTATGCTACCGTTTTTTCAGGTTTATTTCTATTTCCTTTATTTTATCCGGTCATTTCATTACCGTCCCTTTCTGAAACAAAGTGCTCTGGCATTTAGGGGAGTAATCAAATCGAACAATTATTAACATATTTATAAACGGTCTCTCTAATGTCTTTCTTATTATTTTGGCACTTAAAGTCGAAGAAAACTTTGCCTATACCTTTGTCTAGATGGATCCTCTGTCCAGAGAGTTCCAATTTATGTTTTAATTCTCCCACTTTTTCCTCAAGTTCGTTGATCAGTTCCTTATTCTCTTCAAGTTGAGACTTTAAAATTAATGTTTGCTGCTGAACGATCGTGTCCGTACTCCGAGAGACCGATAACTGCTCGATGCTCTCTAACTTCTGTGTCAGTTCCTCACATCTCTCTTCCAAAACAGCCTTCTCTTCCTTCGCCTCGTTCAGTTGAGATTGTAGAATTGCCCTTTCCATCTCATAGTAAGGCTGGACATCTTAAAGGGGTGACAGAAACAAAAGTGTACAGATTTACATAAATAACAAATGATAAGCATTTCATGGCATCAAAATGTTATTTGATTGTATAGAAATGGTAATTCAGTGACAAATATTTACCGAGTTAGTGTTTTTGTGATCAATGCCATCAACCCAGTCACACAGACACAAAATGTCTAGGTCTTTGTGTTGTTCTGCAATGACATTTGACCTAGAAAATGTCTGACCATGGTCAGTAGAAGTTTTACCGGGAGTTTCAAATCCACGAGAGGTAATGGAATGATCCATGTCAAACACCTGACTATGGAAAGGTGCCATTTAAGTCATCTTCTGTGACATCATTTTTGAGAATATTTTGATTCTCAGAAGTTTTCTTTTACATGGCTCAAGTAACAGCACATACAAGATATAGTCAGGAATGTCTTGTTCAATTTGCTCTGGATCCTGCTCTAAACTTCGTTCACCAGTCACAAGTGCAATTGTAATGACCTGTCCCCAGCAAGGTCGTTTCCAAGGAGAAGGCGAATCTCTTTAAAAGACAAAAGGGGCCTTATACCTAAATTCACGGGTACAGAAACAAAGTCCAAAGACAAATGGACATTATGGAGAGAAACAGGAATATAGTCATTACAATGTACTCCCTTAATAAGAACTTTCGAACCTGAAAATTACTTTTCAGAAAACAGCAGGGTATCTACCGAAAAAAGAGACTGAGACGCCCCGCTATCTCTTAAAATTTTCACAGGGATAGCAGAAGACAAATCATTAAAAAGAGATATAAAACACCGTGAATAAATGATTTGAAAATACCGATAATGCTATCTTGAGACGAATTGATCTGGACCTCATGAATTGGGGATAAGAAGGGTTTAACCTCATAAAATGTGTTGCACACATTATTAGAATTTGATTGAGATGATGAAGAAATAAAACCGATCGGCTTAGATCCACTTTTACCATTTTGGCATTCACGTTTTCTTTTCAACAGGAGAGAACCTGACATTATATGACTGTCTTTCTTACAATCATTACAAGAAAGTGTAACAAACTGTTTACCAAAAGGAGATTGAGACTAGGGATCTGATGACGTAGGAGCGTTACTTGAATTCTGTGAACTGTTGTCATTTGATTCTGTACTCTCCTTTGAAAACATCTTAGATGAAAACGATGAGTTAAATTTCCCTGCATTGTTACAAAACATTAATAAACGGTATATTTGTGGCTCCCCTTTACACAATTAAAATTTAACAGACTGCTGAGCTATCTTTTCTGATAAGGAGTTTTGTCCTTATTTTCAGAGGCCATTTATATATCGTATGAGTTGAATGCCCCTTTTAAGAGCTACATTTTTGCCTTAACAAGTATTTAAACTAAAATCTTGGCACTTACTAAGTAGGCGTTAAACACGTGGCATTCAACTCACTGCATGTAGCTTATTAGGCATCCGAGTTCGCACAGTAGTGCGAACTTTTTCGAGGTTGACAATATAAAATCCTATATTATACGCATCGGTAACATTAAAATGAACTTCAAGGGTTTCAACGTCAAAAGCAAAGGTATCATATTGTAGCTCTTTAGCGGCGTAAACTGAGAGCACTAATTTAAAACATAACTTTGACCACATACTTGAAAATTCATCTTAGATTAATATTGATTGAGTTTTGATTGGATCATCCATAGACAGAAATTCCATTTGATTCAAAGATAATTAGAAAAACATATTTAATATTTGCGGCAATTTTAACATGCTTTCTTAGGTAACTTGAACGGCATTGTATAAACATTTGTCTCAATGCTGAAGTAGAAACCATATTTTTTCAATGTAACTTCTTTCATTGCCAATACAGAAATAAAGTTCCGCAATGAGTGTAAATAGCATGTCATATGCTAATTATCTACTCTAATGGCTTGGTGAATAACTGCCAGACAAGTTTTATAAGTCTTTAGGCTATAGAGTATGCTTAATAGCGTTATACTGCAGGTCCTACAGGACCATGGATTTGAGCAAACGTACTACACGTGGTTTTTTTTATATTATATCTTTATTAGCTGTTATGCTACCGTTTTTTTCGGTTTATTTATATTTCCTTTATTTTATCCGGTCATTTCATTACCGTCCCTTTCTGAAACAAAGTGTTCTGGCATTATTAACGTAAGTATAAACGGTCTCTCAAATGTCTTTCTTATTATTTTGACACTTAAAGTCAAAGAAAACTTTGCCTATACCTTTCTCTCCATGGTTCTTCTGTCCGGAGAGTTCCAATTCATGTTCCAATTCTCCCACTTTATCCTGAAGTCCATTGATCAGTGTCTTTTTCTCTTCAAGTTCAGACTGTAATGTCTTCTGCTTTGCACTGTTCTCAATACGTTGACTGACCAATGACTGCTTAGTGCTCTCTAACTTCTGTGTCAGTTCCGTACATATCTTTTCCAAATTATCCTTCTTTTCCTTTACCTTCTTCAGTTGGGATTCTAGAAAAACCATTTTGATCTCAAATTTAGATTTGATATCCTTTAAGGCTGACAGAAACAAAAGTGTACAGATTTACACAAATAACAAATGATAAACATTTCATGGCATCAAAATGTTATTTGATTGTATAGAAATGATAATTCAGTGAAAAATATTTACTAAGTTAGATTTTTTTGTGATATATGCCATATGATGCATTCATTGATATTCAAAACAGTACTGTTGATGTCTAGCAGGGTTGGTAGTATTGTGGCAAAATATCACAATGGTATTATGAGATAAGAGAGGACACAAACTCTCCCAAACCGACAATTATTAACACTGATCACCATGTTAATTTTGTGTTATTTTGATTTGAATATCATTTGTTATGCATGGGAAGTTAAGAGATGTCCCAAGTACTTATATCGAGTAATAAACTCTTGCTTTATTTCTAAACTAATTGTTTTGTAAAGAATATGGGTATATAAACATACTTACCTGTTTGCCTTCTACATCTTGTCAATACCAAACATATTCCAGTGATAACTAGAGTACTTGCTGGTACCAAAATCCAGAATATGGGTCCATAAATATGGCAGTCTTCTAGTATGAAAATATGAAAACATCGATCACAGTTAAGTTTAAATGTAGTCATGTTTTGTGTTTTGTGAATATTTCTAACCCTAATCACCTTGACAAGCCCATGGATTTAAGTTTGGGGAAAACTATACAGCCCTATGAGACTGTATTTAAAGGTTAACTACAGAAAAAGTAATATTTTCTTTTCTTTTCTTTTCTTTTTGTTAAAATAAATACCATTTTGTATCATTTTGCATGTATTACTAAACTGTGTATTTCATATATCACGGATAAAACACTTGAATAACAGCTTACCCATCTTCTAAGTGCTGTTGGATGTATTGTTTAGTTGTGATCCGTGCTAAGCAAATTCATTCCATGAAGATTAGGTCTGCTCTGTCTGTATCATCTCCACTTACACTCATCCCTGCAAAGAGTAACATATTGATACAACTTAAGAACATATGAAAAACAAAGGCTGACTGTTATAAATGATCAAAATACCTTGTCAAAGGGACATAAGCTGTAATTTGTGGCAAGTTTTTCAGTATTCTCAATCTGTATCTCAACTATTGTATCTGACCCTAATCCGTTTGTCATGCTGGAATTTCGAGTATTCTTTTGTCAACATAGCTAATATGTGTGTATTGATTATTGTTTATTGCTTACAAATCAATATTCTAGTCTGGCCTTGCATACAATTTTCAACAATTACAATAGAGATTATACTTATATAGGTTGTGTTGATATGCTAAATACTTGGTGTTACATTACAGTTTAGGGATTCAATGCAGAAAGTGTAGGGAGACCATAAAACGAAAGTTCTGAAAAAATAGCCAAAAGATACAGGTTATGGAACTTTAATATGGCATTTCTAGAAGAAGAGAATTGCAAAATTATTTTCCATGTGTTTCGCTTCAAAATGCTACGCACAAGATATATATTTAATTTAAAAAAATTGAATGCATACTGTTATGGAAATGCTAATGTGATCTGTGATCGGTATATTGCTTCACTTTGGTTTCACTTCGTCACTTGTCGGCCGTGAGTGACTGTGATAGCCAGTCCGGAGTTCAGCGATCACAAGATCCTTCATGTTATTTAGCTTGGGATGTCGGTTGTAGTCACTATTTCTACCCGGGGCGGTTTTCTGGGTATTTACCCAGTGGCGTAGCCGGAGAGGACATTTTAAACAACATGTGTGTAGAACTGTTGGGGAGCAGGATTTCTCTTGGTTGGATCGAAGCCACGTTACCAGATATTCATCTGATCCTGAGCGGAGTCCCGTCCACCACATTGGTTTGCAGCGCTGGGATTGTCGGCCTTCATATCAGCTACAGCTAGAGACGACATCTCGAACTTTCAATTGCCGTCGAACATTCAAGAACGGGCGCATTTTTAAAGGTGTGTCGGATGATCGTGTGCTCTGGGCATGGTACTCCTCACCAGGCCTGACGTTAGTTGGGCCAGTACCGATCATCTGACTCTTGTTGTTTGATTTATTTTATTTTCTGTTTGTTTGAACGCTTTACAGTTTGAAGGTGCGGTCGCCAGGCTGGACCTTTTATATTTTTTTTGTTGCGCCGAAGGATAGATTGAACCACACATAAGCTTACGTTGTTGGTGTTTTAATTGAAACATTAATCTTGTACACAATGGCTACACCTATTAGGGATACGATGCTATCGCAGTCTGGAGATAAGGAGGTTGTTTTTAACACTAAGTTCGACAGCGGGATCGACAACATGTCTAAGCAAACAGCTTTAAATTCTACTGTTAGTTCTGATCAGGGTTTGAGTACTCTGCCAGTGTATGTGCGTAGAAACAGTGTCTTCCGAGGCACGGGACGGGGTCAGAATGTGTTGCCAAGAGTGGTAGGGGACAGTAAGAATGATTTAGAAATGAGTAGACGGTTAGAGACCATGGAAAGATCGGTTTGTGATATCGCAAGTGAAGTGCAGAAATTCAAAGGGGTAGCCGATCAGCTTCAGCAAATGATGCAGACATTTGTCGGGTTGGGTTCAATGTCACAGCATAGTACACCTATTAGGCCAGTTGGGGAGGACAGCGCCCTCACACGCCAATCAGTGGCAACGCCTATAGTTATGACAGGGAGTGCTTTGGGTGGACCTTCTCGTGCTGGGCCTGGTGAAATGAATAGTAACGGGTTGTCTTTCAGGCAACCAGGGGTTGGTTCAGTTACAGTGTACATGGTGGGGGCCGGCTTTTGCGTGAGTTGGCAAGGTGTGTCTGTGAAATCATCTTTTGAAGGTTTGTGTGTTGAAGCATTTTTCGAGGCAGTTCCCTGTGTGTCTTTGCAGAGTAAGATTCATGAAGCTGGTGGGTTGCCCAATGCTACATTAGAAAGTGTCCTCAAAGCTGCCTTGTTAGAGGAAAATTTTCAGGCTTACAGAGGCATAGTAGGTCAAAGGGTAAAGTGTCACAGGCAACTGATGATGACATAGGTCTGTCTACTGAAAAACAAAATGATGTACAGGAGATGTTTTCAAAGGTCATGAAACGACTAGATAAGTTAGAAAATAGTAAATCTAGGAAAGAGGTAAAGGTTGACAGAAAAGAAAAGCTCTGCTGGCTTTGTAATAGCCCTGATCATTTGAAGAGAGATTGTCCAGATTTTCAATCTAAACAAAAAGGAAAGACTATGAATAAGCAGTTAAACACAAGTGGGCTGTTTGGGCCGACCGACAAACAGTTCCAGTAAGTCAGCCTGGAAATATAGACTTCCAGGTAGGGTCGAAGTTCAATTATAAGGGTCAAGAGTCACGAACATCTTATTGTGAGCAAACTGCAGCAAGTACTCTACCCTTGTTTGAGTTAATCGCTACAGTGGAGCCTATGAGCTCAGACAATAGTCTCTTTGTAGGAAGGGGGACAGCGTCTGCTCTGGTGATGCTAGGTCAAAGGTTTTTACCTGTTAGCATCATTAAGCCTGCAAATGCTGATGCGTTGAGCAGAGTACTGTCCTGTCCCTGTAAGCACTGTGGGAATTGTTCTATGCAAGTCATAGGTCAGGTTACTGAGAATAAGCAGTTTGACTTACTGCTGGACCAGGATATTGGTCAGTCACCGGTAATTAAAGGTGATGTTTCTGGTGATTATAGGTCTTTTGTTAGAGCAAAAGAACCGGTCCCTAAGGGAGTGGGAACTCGGATAAGTCAGGTTAATGACGAGTTTGAGGTCGGGGGACGCCTCGTCCAAAAAGGTTTTGTGCACAAGTCATCCACTCAGGTAAATCATCTTGATGATGAGGAAATGTGCAGTGACGCCATGTTCAAGCATGACCGGCTGTGGTCAAGGGAACAGGATGGCATCCTGTACAGGTTATTGGAATCACCAGGTGGGAAAAAAGTCGGGTGGCAGATAGAGTTGCCACGGGTTTTTGTAGGACTGGTCCTACGGACACTCCATGATTCATTATTTGGAGAACATTGTGGTACAAGTCGTACCATGAGTAATACAGCTTGTAGGCAGAAGATTCGTTATGATCGTTTTGCTGCAAGGCACGGGTTTCAGGTGGGAAGCTTTGTGTGGTTGAAGGATGAAGGGAGGAGAAAGGGCTGTTCTCCAGGGCTTCAGTTGTCATATGATGGTCCATCCTTGGTTATCAGTAAATTAACTGATGTTGTATATCGTATACAGAAAAGCCCAAGTGCTAAACCTAAGATTGTACATTATGAGAAATTAAAAGCTTATCAAGGGAAAGATATCACTTCATGGTTAGACCAGGTTAGTGAAAGTGATAGTCATGTTAATCCTGTGGTTGAGAGTCAGAAATCCACAGAGCAGGCTAGGTATCCAAGACGACAGAAAAAGTCACCTAAGTACTATGGATACAGTGCAAAGTTGTCGTATGTCTTGAGATGAGAATTTAAAAGTTTTATAAGAATTCCTTGTATTTCAAAGATTCTTGAATTCACGGAATTGGTGTTAAGAAAAGAAAAGAGAAAAAAAAAAAAGAGATTGAGGACCCATTTTTAAAGTTTTGACGCCAATCTTGATGTTTTTGGGCTTTGACAGATTTTGTATCAGAGAGGTTTCATTACTTGTTCAGCGAGAGTTTTGCTGATGATTTTCACACAGATTGTGTGACCAAGCTTTATAGTTAGCGACTGCTTGACGAGTTTCAGAAGCATTTTTGTGAATTTTCCTAAGATGAAGATTTTCACGTTTAAAAATTTGACTGACCGTGTAAACATTTGTGGTGAGGTAGTTTATTGAGATTTTTACACTTGATACAGTTGGTCTAAGATAAAGTAAATGTAATTTACTGTTTTTGACAGTCATTTTTGCTGACTGTTTTCTGGAGTTGCAGTGTTTTCCAAGTTTTTGTAGGTAGTGTAGGACCTATGACAGGGCAGCAGTTGTTGGTTAGCTGCCTGGACAGACTGCAGACAGGTGACAAGGTGTGCATTTTGCACATGGCAGCGGATTTTAGTTGTGTTACTACGACGACGGTTTATGTTGTTGACAGACGATAGGGACCTTGCGGATATTGCAAGTCTTTCCCTTATTTGCAGGACTTTGGGATGGCTATCCTCTTTTCTTCTAGTCTTTGCTATATTTTTGTTATTCCTTATTCTCAAGGGACTTCGAACGCTGAGGTCGGGGGAGATGTTATGGAAATGCTAATGTGATCCGTGATCGGTATTGCTTCACTTCGGTTTCACTTCGTCACTTGTCGGCCGTGAGTGACGGGTTTCCTTACCTGCTGGACAGGGGGATTGTGGCCAATCAGAGGTGCGATAGGAGTCACGTGTTTTGTGGAATGTTAGCATGCTTTCAGGGGATGGAACTTTCCATGGCGTAGTGTCGACATCGTTGTCGCTCGGCTCTGTCGAATTTAGTTAATTTCAACCTTTCCTTGCTGTGATAGCCAGTCCGGAGTTCAGCGATCACAAGATCCTTCATGTTATTTAGCTTGGGATGTCGGTTGTAGTCACTATTTCTACTCGGGGCGGTTTTCTGGGTATTTACCCAGTGGCGTAGCCGGAGAGGACATTTTAAACAACGTGTGTGTAGAACTGTTGGGGAGCGGGATTTCTCTTGGTTGGATCGAAGCCACGTTACCAGATATTCATCTGATCCTGAGCGGAGTCCCGTTCACCACAATACCTTTCGAAATGCAAAGTTCAGTATTGCAGAGCATTCTGTTCATCAAATGAGTAACAATTGCAATGTTTCATTTTACGAAAAGTGCAGCAGCATAAACCGAATGTAATGAGGTTACACTTGAGATTATTGAAACGTATTACTAACTACTGTACTACAGGTGGTAATGATTAACATTATCCTAGTAGTAACGCTAAACAGTAGACAGTATTTCTGAGCCCAAAACATGATTTATCCATTTAGAGTCGTTAGGTTAGTCCTATGGGTACTTTTGAACCCACAAATAATCATTTGGGCGATTTAAAACAACCCAACGGACTGCTTTAACAAATGTATTTCAAGAAGCACTTAATAATTATGTGATTACAATTAATAGCTTGGGAAAAAATCTTGATTTTAATTAACAATAAGATGATATAGATACCCAATCGACGTTTTAAGTGGTATTTTCATCAGTACTCACTGCTCTCGCTGTCGCTCGTAACGCTCTTAAATTGCGAACAAAAGTGAATAAATGTATGATCCCCCATTTACGAACAATACTATTAGTATTGAAGCCTGATTTCCGTTTAAAAATAAATATCACATTTCGATTCTCGGCCAATAGTCAAATGCAAAATTTACCCTGTCATTTTTAAAGCCTGATTTTCAGTTGAAAATAAAAATAGCATCTCATTGTCGGCCGATAATCGAATGCAAAAGTTATCCTGCATGTACATATACACAAGTCACATGATTATTAGCATTTGACCAGCCTCCCGCAATATGAGCATGCATTGCACTAAACGTTTCAAGATCCCCGTTCTGTACACTAGTATGCTTTCATGGATCACCTGTATCAAGGTAGTTTCGAGATACCCTACATTAGCATCAAAATTGAAAATGGCAGGAAGGAGTAGTGAGTCTGCTTGATCGAAGTGGACATTAGCAGCGGTAAAATGCTAGATACATACTTACCTGAGCTAAAAATAAAAATGACAATCAAAAACAAGCTAATCAGGAAACAACAGAGAAAAGTAGAAAGGTGGATCGAAGTTGCACAAAGTTCTTGCCTGAGTCGAAGGTGAGTCGGTCGGTTATTTGGCGTGTTATTTGAGCTGTGTCACCTGTTTTTCTCCTTGCTTAGCAACCGTCACAAGACTACCTTCATAACTCCATGGGGACGCTATTAGTACTTATCCACCCCACAAGGGTATATGGCTTCCAGAGATGGTTACTCAAAACAGTATGAAATGTTGGTTGCTGACATTAGTGACAAGGTCAAGTGCATGGGCAATGCAGTGTTATGGTCAGACACAATTGCAGAGAGCTACTTCTGGTGATCGAACAGCTGGACATATGCAACCGAAATGGAATCATCCTCAACCCTGAGAATTCCGTCTTCAGGGCAACTGTGGTGGACTTTGCAAGCTTTACGATCATCATAACTGATGTGCCACCACGCAGCCGCTACCTGGAAGCAATCCACAATTTCCCATAGCTACCCAACATCACCGACATCAGATCTTTGTTTTGGCTAGTCAAGCAAGTGGCCTACACCTTCAGCATGAACAAATGTATGTTGTCATTTCTGAAGCTCCTGAAAAGCAGAGAACATTTTGCGTGGTCCCAGGATTTTGAGGACATATTTCTTAAATCGAGGGACGTAATCATTCAAAAATATGAATGTTGTGTCGGTATCTTTGACAAGACAAAGCCAATATGCATCTCCACAGATTAGTCGAAGGAGGGAATCGGATTCTGGCTGCTTCAGAAGCACTGCCGACACATGCCAATCAAGCCCTCCTGCTGCAGTGATGGATGGTAGATAGCCCTAGTTGGGAGAGATTCACTCATGCGGCAGAGTCTAGGTATGCACCGGTAGAAGGCGTGCCCCTAGCTGTCCCAGATGCCTTTGTCAAGGCGCGCTGTTTTGTGCTTGGCTGCGAGAACTTGATTGTAGCAGTAGACCAAAAGCCACTACTGAAGCTCCTGGCGGACAGATCACTTGATAAAATACCCAACCCTGTCTGAGGAACCTCAGGGAAATGACTCTGTGCTACCATTTCCACATCGTACACATGCCGAGCATGAAGAGCAAGGCAGCATACAATACGTCACCAAGACCAGTAGGCACCACGCAACCATCACTCACACAACTACCGGACGACAATGCGGCCAATCCCCACCCAGCCATCCTACCCCTCCTACGCCAAACCAAGTCAGAGGAAGATGACAACATTATGGATGACTACCTGACATGGTGACTTAGGATCATGTCAGGGAAACCATCAGCAGCGACAGTGATATACACATGTTGGAGGAAATGGCAACAGAAGGCATGCCTGACTCGAAGTTGAAGATGCCAGAGACAATTTGGGACTTTCATTGGTAATGTGAAAGGACAGAGTAGTCATATCACCCTCATTTCATGATGAAATGCTGAACGCCTACACACTGCTCAGCATGGCATATCGATAATGATTGTCCGCACTGAATCCTTGGTGTCCTAGTCAGCTGCTACCAGGAACAACTGCAAACACTGCCACCGAATGGCACAATCACAGCGTGGGCATCGCAACTCCACCCATCCTGGTTCATCTGTTTACTCGTACCTCTGCGTTCACAGAGGCCTACACTTCCCCGTGACTGTGGACCGATATTCTAATTGGCGGATTATATCACCATTGAAAGGTGGTGGCACTAGCCTCATAAACGATTAACATCACTCCTTTGTGACATACGGAACTCCAGAAGAGCTAACGTTGTATGGAAGACCAGCATTCACCTCCACTGAGACCAGATCATTCCTACAAAGATGCAACGTGCACCATTGCCTATCATCAGTAGCCTTCCCCATAGCAATTGTCAAGCAGAGATTGGAGCTAAAACGATGAAATAGCTTATCATTGACAACACAGGCCAGAAGGGAGATCTTGACACCAATGCCATGCAGAGAGCGATACTACAATATCGAAACGTGACTGACCCTGTCACAAAGATTTCCCCGGCAATTCGCATTTTCGGTCACCCAATACATTACTTCATCCCAATCGTTCCTTGGAAGTAGAGACCACTTGAGATTTGGCAAGAAATACTCAAAGCAAGGGAGGAAGCTCTCTGAAAGTGCCACATCCCAATGGCTGACACCCGGGCGGAGTACACCAGACGACTTCCATCTCTTGCAGTTGGGGACTCAGTCCGCCTGCAGAACCAGACAGGACACCACCCCAACAAATGGGACAGGACGGGCAGTATTGTTGAGGTACGCCAACACAATAAATATGTGGTGAAAATTGATTGTTCAGGCCGAATCACACTTCAGATTAGAAGATTCCTGTGCAAATTCAGCCTACTTTGCAATGAACAACCACCACCAAGATCAATGTATAATGACCTAGCAGCCCTCGCCACTATACCAACACCTATCATGACAACACGGATGCTAGATACCAAAAACGTCCCCACACCACTCCCGTGGCCGAAATCACCTCCAGTAATTATGCCGTTGAACGCACCTCAGCATCTGACACCACCTGCTCCAGTCAGCCCAGCAGCATCTGTACACCATGGCACATAGGTCATCAAACACCTTCTACAATTGCTGAGATCCCAAGAGCCCCACCCCCATTGGAGACTGATGGGACAACCCGTGCGCTAGCAACATGTCAGCATCGATCCAGAAGGAAAACAAGCACACCAACCTGGCACAAACACTTGTACATGGGATAGTTGAAATATTAGTCACATAGACAATTGTGCAAAAGCACACATATTTCCCTCTTTCTCAGCCTTTATCCATAAACATAATAAAGACTCGGAGGGGGATAGAGAACATCGCATACTACGTCATGTACAATACATGACCCCCCTGTCAATGCACATGTGCAACCAGGCATCACAGACTTTCCCGCATTTTCAACCAGTTCTGTTCTTGTTTGATTATTGTCGTTTCACATTGATGTCACTATAAAACGATTGAAGAAATGGACCTCTGTTCTTCTTTATAACCAATGTAAATGTTAAAAAGGTAAGAAGGGGGATGATGCTGATGCTGATATTGCTGTATCATCCTTACTCAAAGAAGACGACCCACAGGTGGATCGTTTGACTGGACATAGAGTAGAACTTACAAAGCAAATGGCTGACCAATACTTGGAACAGGAAAATATTATTGATCCGAATAAACAAGAAATAATGCATATGAATGCTTGGATTAAGGATGGAGAGCTGTATCCCTTACCAAATCAACGGCCAAAAATGTACACATGATTTGTACATCAGCCACCCATGATGTGTACATTTAGCAAATCATGTACTCTTGATGTATACATCAAAAGTA
>LD346896.1:107015-118807 GCA_001465055.1 Ptychodera flava | reverse complement strand
CACAATTATGTGTCTTTGATGTACACATCATGTGTTTCTTATGTTTTATTGATGTACACATCATGTGTGTTTGATGTATCTTTGATGTATGGTAATTTCGGTAAGGGTATTATATATACGCCACGCTGACAACAGATAAAGAAAAGGGGGTTTAGCGCCCTCCTCAATAAAAGGTAGGGGACCTGCAGAACTTAAAAGAGTTATATTAGGTCTGAACCCAAATGTGATACCCCCTTGACTGCCGGAGAAGCAAAACGATTATTGTGAAAGCCGGTCGAGTATCTGAAACCCAGTGACATAGTAGGATTCAAAGATAGAATAACAAATTTACGAGTAAAATTTAGCGATAATGCTGATGAAATACGTACTATCAAAAATAAAATATATGAATGGAATAATCTAAAACCAAGGCTTAAGCAGACAGACTAATTTAAACTCAATCCTATAACAATCGCTGCATTACTTACTGCCCTTGACAATGTCAACAATTGACCTGGCTGTGACCAAAAGGGGGGGGGGTCGACAGCTCAGGAACTGGTGGCTCAGGATCGGACAATTGCTCAGGTCCACCCAAAATATACACAAAAGTGAAGGAAATGGTAAAGCAATTTGGTGAATGGTTAAAAACCCTGGCTTACCTTGGTTTCCTGTGGAGAAAGATCCTCAAAGAGGATCAATGTACTTTGTCAAGGACAGGCTAGACAAGGCCTTCGACAACATCAATACCCCCACCCCATTTCACAGATCATTACGGGAAGGCTCCATTAACTTGGATGGTACCTGAAACCCGAGTTGCTGCCTGTCAACTCGGGTGCCTAACAAAGGACTTTTAATCCCCACAGGTGTTAATGTTCCGTTGTTGCTTTTATCTTATCCAGCTGGTGCTATGATAGGAACATCAGGGCTGTAACAACTCACTCAATACCACTGGCACACACATATGCTTACACATGGAACTATGTTGACAGGAAAAAGTGAACTACCCACTTTTCAATGCAAGTAATCTAGTTTCTTCTTTAATTTAGGCTCTAAACTAGGTTTTAGAAATATAGTGAAACAAAATATCATTCTTCGTTCATTTTTATTCTTTTCCTATTTTGGGACCCTTCACAGTAACGTGCATTGATCACATATGCAAATGTTATCAGACCAGTATGGAACGTCCTTTTCACGTGTCCAGCTTTTTCATGCTCCAAGAGCTGCGCGTATCCTGTGACATCTCCGATAAAAAGAATGAAATCAATGAATTGCTAGCCAGAAACTATTTGTAAACAGTATGGCCACTCTTACATATAAGAAAGGAGAAATGGTAGAGGCAGTTGACGAGGCCAGTCGGTTGACGGTAACACGAGTAATTGACTGTGACACAGAGCCAGAACACAATGGAAAAATTTCAGTGACTTTCCCAGGGTGGAGTAGGAAAAAACGTCAGCTTTATTCGGAAATGGTCGGCTATACGTGGGCGTAACATCAGTCCAATGGTACGCTACACCCGATGTGAACGTCGGAATAATTCGGGCTGTAGTCAGGAAAGCAAGGTTGACCTCGAGAGCGATTCCCAGTACAGTACAAGTTCGCAGATCGCGGTACTACAGGCTGACACTAGATAGCAACAAGTTCACTGCGTAAATTGCTAGACTACATATAGCCACATCGGCACTTCTGAAATGTTATCTCCGGCTTGCAAGACAACAAAAATATCAAAATATTTTTATCAAAACCAGAATTTTGGGGCTAGAGAGCGAAAAATTGCTGAAAAGTAGCCGGCCAAAATACGTAAGTAGCCGGTCAATTTGGCTGGCATCCGGCTAAAAATGAACATGCTACAAACAGAGAGGCTTGTTGCGATGGACAAGTAGCTTTTGTATTTTTGACCAAAAAAATAAGTGAGTGTTCATTGATAATTCAAAGACTGGATGCGTTGACACAAAAGTTTGCTTGTGACTTTCATTGCATTGCATGTACCTTTCCGCAATGCCACTGATTGAGTCTGAACTGAAATTGAAAGAGTACGTTTTAGTAAAAGTCCTGTTTTGTTGTGCTGATTTTTGCTACCGTACTTTCTTTTATAGGGTTATAAACATTCATACAAAGCAAAAAATTTTCAGTTTGTCTCCTTTCGATCGTACAGAGATATTTTGTGACAGGAATACTTCAGTTCAAAGGGCAATGATCTTTGTGAACATACCCTCAACCAGATAAAATAGCTTTTCATATGCAAAATCAGCGTACGTTATTTAACTGCTGGTATTGTTTATACAGCAAGGGATTCTACAGTACCATTGTTTTTGTAAACTCTTTATGCAATTTTATGAACTAAATGATGACCTCAAAGTAACAGCAAGTGCTGGGCAGCACTTGCTAATGCTGGTCGGAAATCCTGCTGAGTGCTGGACAGAGCCATCATCAAGTCAGGCGCGGACCGACCGGCGTGGGCCATGCTTAAAGTAGTTCCGCCAGTGCTAATGTTTTGTTTACATTAAAAGATAATCTGTTCGCATATGTTGACATAGAGATTAATCCTCTGATAAGCAACTCGGGTTAGTCGGGTACTTCTAAGTTAATGTTGGTAAAGTTGAAACCCAGGGACGCCTGCCCATTAATGTCTTTGGACGGACTAAGGCGTTGCCATTATATAACTGGCAGATAAATACAACATCTCTCTTCGACAAATTATCGCTGATGGCATCAGTTAAATTGGACCTTAGTTGGTGACAACTACACATTTGACTTACAGATTGATATATGGTGGGTGCCACATGTGGGGCAGGATTCACTGACAATTTTTGAAACAACTTATATCACTTCTGGTCCTTTTGACCAGAGGTCAATATATCTTTCTTTAATGAATTTGACTTTGTTGAGTGCAGGTAATTTACTGTCTGTTCTGTGATGTTTTGTATCTATGTTTATAACTAGTGTATTACGAATTTTGACACAGTGTTATGGATTACTGTTCGGTATGATTGCGATTATTTTTCCACATCAGCAAGAAGCCCATAGGAATGGATAGTATGTTGATTAAGGTGGGTAGGAAAACGCCATTACACCCACGTGAAGGATCTCAACTGGCTTTTGAATAACCAGCCAAAACACATCCATGGCAATAACTTCTTGTATGCTGTTTGCAAGGCTACAACAGGTAGGACCTGCAGCAGGCCCACGAGCCTGAGTGCCAGGGGATTGGGAAGACGGTTGTGATGGTCAAGATGCCAGAAGAGGGCAAAAGTAAGCTTGATTTCCAGAACCACAGCAAGTAGCTCCCTGTCCTGTGATCTATGCTGACTTCGAGGCCTTGGTCAATAATGTGAAGGGCCCCAAACTCAACCCCATCCACGTGATCCAAGATCATGCGCCCTGCAGCTTCTGCTATGTGGTCATCCGCTGTAACAGCATGATGAAACCTATGTGCAAAACAAAATGCCCAACTCGACACAACATATCCTCAGAGCTGTCCAAGAAGACGAGTGCCAAATCAAGGCAATCGTGGCTAGACTCAAAGACGTGTGGATGACCCTCGAGTACCGCAAGGCCCATCCCTCAGCCATGACCTGCAACATGTGCCAGAAGCCTTTCACTGGAGACTCTGTCTGTGACCACTCCCACATTTCAAGGTAGTACAGCAGGGTGGATCACAATGCTTTGAACTTCTAGCTGTGACGGAGCCCCAAGTCAACCATACCGGTCGTTTTTGACAAACTGCCGGGCCATGACAGGCCTGATCAGATTTCTCAGCATGATACTTAGGGTCGTTATATCGGCACTTGGTTTTACTGTGATCAGCGCTTTTATTGCGGAATTTCAAAATTGCACTACAGATATGTCTGAATTTGCATCTGTTACCATCCTGGCAAGAACCATTGTTGTTGAAGAACCAGCAGTACTGTGTACCGTCGGACGAACTGGATCGTGTATATTGGTCGTAATATCGATGGAATCGGTTGGAAAAGCCATGACAGACGTACAAATTATCAAGACTCCCAGCTCAGCAACGTGAAAACTGCTAATGAGTATAAACTGACAACGCATGCGTGTGGAATGATAGACCCTGATGACCACTGAGGGCGCCCTTTATGTTCCCCAAATTGAAAAAGAGTGTTTATCTTTGATATAAGCTTTACAGCATTTTGAAGTTTATGTTACCTCTTCAAATCAGGCAAATGTGGTTTATATGGATCAGACGCCACTTGTTTTTCTGCGTAAATTAAAAGGCAAAAATCAGGGATTGTTAAGATGGAGGTTAATGTTACAGGAGTTAAATCTTTATATTAGACAAACCAAGGGCAGAGACAATTTAATTGCAGACTGTCTCTCGTATTTAGAACTTATTGTTGTTCACACTTTTAAGATTACATTAATATATGTACTCTTGATTATTCATAACTGCAGGTTTCAGAACTAGATAGTATATTATATTTCTTCTGATAATCGCAATACAAGCCTTGTTGTCGTCTTATATGTTAATATCGCCAGCACGGCCACTTCTCCGCTTTCTCAGGTTTGGGGCCTGGATGCCGCAAAATGTAATATTCGTTCGGGTTTTCCCATGTATGTAAAGATCTCTTTATTTCTCGATTATATAGTATTGTGACAAAGCAAGCAGGATCTCGCCTTCAAATTTAAGGACCAGCTGGCAGACTAATTTTTGCAACATTCTGCACCACGCTATTGTTTGCATGGCCTTTCCTTATCTCTAGGTCAAACACCAGGTCGAAATAATCTGGCACGAACATGAGAGCAGAATCCAATTTTAGGCACCAGATATACAGTGTCTCACCCAGCCGCGCTTTGCTTGGATGATGAGAGATTACATTATGAGTCCTTGCTGTTTTATTTTCATGCGGAATCTTGTGGCTATAAACAGTTGTCAAAGATTTAATTGTTGTGCGGTAGTTTCTCATACAATATATATGGTAAAATGGTAGATAAAATGTTGAATTATCAGCATATGGGGAGCAGGTTACGAGAATGTTCCTGAAAAGCCGTACGAGGAAGAGACTGCTATCTAGATGGTAGCCGGCGTTTATGCTAGTCCTGAGGTAGACGGACTGACAAGACAGTGAGTACAGAATGAAAAAGAGACAGTCGCCGCTTTCGCCCAGCAAAAAAAGGCATTAACCCAGCAGGTGTAGGACCTCTAATGGCTCAATGCAAAGGTTCAAATATAGATTTGTGTACTACAGGGGCTTGAAGGTGACATACGGCGGACGATGAGAACTATATAAAGATTCGACATCGAGGAGAGAAAAAGGAGGGGCAGATTTAGACGAAATGGCCCGAGGGAGGCCCTTATGTTGGTTCTAATGATGTTAATGCCCAGAAAAGGCAATTCTGCGATATGGAAATAGAAGCGAATAGACTCGCCCCTTGGTCGGCTGCAAGATTATTACCTGTCGAGCTCAGAGAAGACGCAAGCTGCAATTCAGAAAAGGTACAGGCAATCGAGAACAGTGTTGCATGAAAAGACCTCAATCTCGAATAAGTAGCTTACAAAGACAAGCTAACCTTTGCAACAAAAATCTGGCTGCACTGTACACCGAGAGACAAAATACTAAGCCAAAACCCCGATTAAAAACGCACGACTACATCGAGACACATCATGGCGAATTCATTGCACAAGTTGTTGAGGTTCACAGTTTCGGAGTTTCCACATGTGCAGTTCATAAGAGACATACAGTTGACACTTTTCATTTGTCATGAGGCAGACTTTTCAGATATAAAATCTGACCAAGCTTTGGTACACCACAGCTTTTAGAAATGAGCCCTTTGCAATGTATTTGAGTTTACAATGTTGTTATCAATGAAGTAGGAAGGATGCTGGGGATACGTTATCATAGTGTGCTATGCAACAGACTAATCAATCAATTAATCAACAAAATTTTATCATCAGCATTTGAGGAATTTGCCTCGTGAATGTTACATTTTGTATAAACCTATTACAAGATAAAGCAATCCAAAGACATATATCAAAACCCCACGCAGCACACACTACAACTCAATAGACAAAGCTTATAGAGTGAAGTGACCGAAACTCAAAAAAATCATCAGCTAATAGCTGATTCTGTTGAATTGGCCAATATCCCTATCTGCAGAATTTTTTAAAAGACTGGTAATTTAAATCGACGACAAAATAGGAGCATATATATTTGTTATGTTATGGTTGTTGAAACTTGGACGCAACATTGACAGTTATGTGCATAAAAAGAAGGTGAAATAAAAGCCGGAGGGACTATTAAAAAGGTTCTTGCCCTTGGACGATCAATGCTAGACTTAATTTTGATGTTCGGCTGATACATTCGCCTTTTCAGTACTTACACATGGTAAAAATTGATATAAAAGTATTTAGAGGGACAGACCTGTCGCTACTGTTGTAAGTAGGATGCACTGTACAAGTTTTACACAAGTAGGGAAGTAAAGTATAAAAATAATTTGTCAGGTCAATACACCAGTGCGTATCTGTACCAGATAGTGTCTATCACCTGATGTGTACCAAGCTCTTTAGCGGGATTAGGAGAGGTACATTATGGTGATTATGTTCAATTATTGGTGATTAATGTTCAATTATCAGTAGGAAATTCATCATATTGACCTCGCATTACAACCAGGTATCATTGTTACTCGTTCACATGGAGCACAACACCTCGCAAATTATTTTATTATGAGAGGAATCGATAAGCTGTGGAACCACTTTAATGATTGCTTGGATGAAAAAGACATTATCTTTGTAACTAAAGTAGCTTTAGGCAACAGTGTAGAACAAGAGTGAACGAAGTCTTATTAGGATTGATTTTGAGGTCATCTATAGGCGTGTAATTGAATGAAATATGTTTCACATTCACCAGAAAACTAGTTTCATAAATATTATTATAATTTCACAAAAACTTGAACTTGAGCTTGCTATTTTCTTTTTAAAATTTAGCCTCAAGCCGTTCGAGCAATAATGTAATGAAGAGCAGATTTTCGGCGGGAGGACAAATTCACACAAAAATCAGCGGGTGGGAAGAAAGTTCGAAGGGAAAGAAATGTTGTGATTCATAGAATTTCAGGAGAAATTTCAGAACCGTCGGGCCGATAGTCAGGCGAGCCTTCCGTGGTTTTCCAGACTTCTCACTAGATGTGTATCGCACCCAGAGCGCTCCGTCGTCACTATCGTTGTCGTACGAGACTCTGCGTATGTCACGTTTTGGTGCTTTGCTGCTATAGAGTTTAT
Source organism: Ptychodera flava (assembly GCA_001465055.1). Classification (NCBI taxonomy): domain Eukaryota; kingdom Metazoa; phylum Hemichordata; class Enteropneusta; family Ptychoderidae; genus Ptychodera; species Ptychodera flava. Next base: position 111,597 of record LD346896.1, on the reverse strand, counting down.
GTGCGATGTGTTAGTGTATGCGAACCTGGTCGATGGCCTCCTCCATCGAGGATGGCTGTTTGGCGACAGCTGCCACACCAGCCTCCCTGTCTACGAAACCGGTGCTAAACTTCATAGTCGCTTGCTTGTCAGAGCGATCAGGGAAATCCGGGAATGTCCGTGTCGCCAATTATAACTCACAGTCCGCCAACCCTTAATTGTCTGGTCAGGTGCCTGCCGGCTTCGGGAGTTCCTGATAGTCAAAGCGTTTCTTTAATTTCACGTATGAGTCGAATTTCGTGTAGAAGACTCCCCACTGCAATCTGCTTCATCTTTTGCGGAGCTCCCCGGTCCCGGAATGCCTGTAGGGGGCTGTCTTCAGTTGCGTAATCTGACTTAGAATCGGGTACAAGTGTTTTTCCCTTCGTGACATAATGTGAGTGAATCCCTTTGTGTGTGGGAGGGCCAAGCGTCATTGCCCGACAGGGCCAATCTCTACCTGCACTTTCGCGTATGCTATTGCGTCAGAGGGTCATCCCTACTTGGGAAGCCCCTCCTCTGACTTTAGGGGTTGGGTGGTGGCGAAGTGTGGAACACATTCTTCGTTCGCCGAGAGTGTCTTCTCGGATGGTAGTTGTCTTCCTTTCTATAGCCTGTCATCTGATTCCATAAAGAATGTACTTGTATACGATTTTCTTTTCGACGAAAAGTCTGCTTCCGGCTTTCGAGGGAACCGTCTCATGCAACGAAGCTTTTCCCCATCTCCCCTCCTGGAGCCACGAGGGCACCTGGCGTCGCACTCCTCCCAGTCCGATATTAATAGAACAACTTCGGACGGGTAGTGCGACGTTTTTACCCTTCGTTTCGTCCTAACCTCTTTGAAGTCCTCAGTCCTAACTATCTTAACCAACCTCCAAGTTTCTTCACCACTGCTGGTATCGCTTTTTTGTATTATGGGGAGTCTATCTACCCTATCGGCCAGTTCAGTCACCGGAATTGATGTCTGGGACTCTCTTTCGTCCCACTCCTTATTGGTCTTTGTGGCTCAGTCGTCCACTCCCTCGGTATCATAGTCAGTAAGGTGACCTTCCTATCCCTGGGCTCCTACTGTCCTGGGCTAAAAGGTGACAATTTCGTAAAAGTAATCAGGGGGCTTGAAATTTCTAATGTTCTTTAGCGTTCTAGGGGTGAGCCCCAGACTTGTCCCGCATTCTTAAAATGTCTTTGGCGATATTATTTCCAACAGCGGGGAGAGTTAAGTGTTTGGGTCACAGTTGTTAATGTCAATTTTGTCCTCAAATTCCATCCCTTTTACAAGTTGTGAAAATTTGAGCAATGGGACTTATAAAATGTGCGAAATCAAAACAAAAATTGGTACTGTGGTGCACACTGAGTGTACAACCCTTGGTTTGAAAAACAAACGTGCTTTAATAGGGCAAAGAGGGGAATCACCCAGTACCTAATTTTGAAACGACCCTGATAGGGTAGCCTTGGGTTTTCAACACACGCAGACACATCCTAATCACACGGGTGACTGATGTAAGCAAACAGACGCTTGGGGTTTCAACAATAAAATAGTGTATTGAAATAAAAATCAGAAATTAATCATTTTTGTTGTACCTACACATCGGTGAGTACAAAACAAAATGCGGAGGCTCAACAAAAATAATAACATACTCTCGCTCACCAAGCCAGAAAATTTGACGATGTTTTGACGCGAAAAATACACTGTGCAATCACGGTCACGTCATGGGATTTTCCATAGTGGGGAAGATTGAGTGTTAAATTTAGCGAGTCTCCGACGCGCGACATGAAGACGATGTGTGGGTCAGTGCACCACCCCTTACCTTTCAAAAATGGCTTACACCACAAGTCTCAATCGCAAAGACCCTGCACACAGTGCCACAGTTGTGGTAGCCGAGAATACTCACCAGTCAGGCGATAGATCCTGTCAAAGACAGGAATTACGGGTCTCCTCTTTAGACAAGTAGATGCACTTGATCTTTGTAGCTTCAGTGTTGGCTGTTTACAGTACGTCTGCCTGCTTGAGGAGGTGTCTGGGCATCACCTAGCAACCAGCAGTTACAGCAAAAGGCGCAAACCTATTCACACCAGAGTAGTTAGACAATTAGTTTTTTGTGCGCAGTCAAAATTTAGAACAGCGTGCCCTGGTTTTGTCTATGGACCTTAGGGAGCGTTCAGTTATTATGGCCGCGGGTGGGTTGGCAAATTCTTTTTGCACATCAGTCAAAATAAGTGAACCCTCCTACCCATTGCACTAAAAAATTGAGATGACAAACATTTCATGACCCCAACTTTAGTAAAACTGTTAACACAAACACCTCGGGGGATAGAATAAAAAAAAGATTGTCAGATGTTTTCGGATGACCCCTCTACAAAGGCAGAAGGTGTCAATGTTCAAATTTCCCCTTCTGGCTTGCTATAATTTTGAAATTACCCCTCAAAGGGATTGGACAGAAACTACAAGTTGATCGCTGTATTTTTGCGCGAGCGTGTGTGTACAAAATTGAATTGGATTTAATTGATAATCAGCTGTTGATAATGTTGATTCACTCTATATAGTTGGTTATAAGAAAACTATGCAATACTTTTTTTCAATACAAAACTAGCAATATCTATGTATTTATGGACATTTGATAATTGAGATATATGTACTTCATTTAAATAGGGTTGTTACAACTAGTACATGTACTGTTACGGAGGTTAATGAACCGAGCGGTCATCGACACCCGTAAAATGGCTAATCAAAACAACGATATCTCTATAATAAGTCGATTTGCATACAAACCATATTTGCGACAAAATGTACAATAACGCCAATTCCGTTTTACGAGGGTATTTGAAGTCAGGACGAAAACAAGAACATGTGTCACAGTGACGTTTGAATATTAATTGTGACACTGGCGTTTATGATTGGATGTATCATTTTATCTTTAATTCATGTCTATCGTATGATCCAAGCCACGCCTTAAAGATAACGTTTAAAATCCCATAAACGATACAACGAGGATAGTTGTTTGAAGGAGTTGCTCAAAGATAGTTGCTTGAGAGAGAGAGGAACGCAGCGGATCCAAGACATTTAGACTATGGCAGAAGCGTATCTTGGGCGATGGCAACTGTCAAGCTTGTCTACAGAGAAATAAAGTTTATGTAGTATCAACGAACTCTAAAAGTCTCGTGTAGTCAATACACTGAAGATCCCCAGGTACCGCTCAGCAGGCAGGCGGGTTCAAGAAACAAACTCCCTTTGGAAAGAACGAAAAGTAACATGGTGGCCGGAATGTTACTTTGAAGACAGAACGAATAGCAACAATACAAAAAATTGGCTTTAGAATTTCACCAAAAATGTTCATCCACTTTACATAGGAGTTTATAATAAAATTGTGAATATTTTTTCCAATGAAAAACTTGCTATACTTGTGCATATGCAGACGTTGGATGATTAATATAATTGTAATTGATTAGAAAATGATGGTTAAATGTGCATATTATGTGTACAAGAAGTCTGATTTTGGAATTTCACTGAAAATGTTCATCCTCTATACATGGGAGTCCATGAGGGAGTTTTTTCTCTATACAAAACAAGCTAAATTTGTGTATTTATCAGACGTTTGATAATTCATTTTAATGTACTTGATTAGAGTAGTACAAGTACAAGTGCTTTCGAAGTGAATTTCGTTGCACAATTATATAAAGACCTGAGACTGGAATAACAAACTACGCAATACAAGTCTTAGTCACAGTGTTTTTAATGCCGATCAGGGATACCGGACGTTAGGTGACCAACAAAACGTGAAATGATTAAATAATCTCTATCTCTATCATTGGGTCCAACTGACTTGGGTCCAATCGGCTTGGGGTCCAATTGACCAGTTCCCGTTACAAATAGATATGTGCACAAGAAATTGGATTTTTGAATTTTACCAAAATGTAGATTCACTTTACATGTTGTCTATGAGGAAAATATGAATACAAAGTTATTTCAATATGAAACTAGCTAAATCTGTATATTTATGTACTCATTCATTTCAAAGTACTTAGTTAGACTAGGATGGTGAAAAGTATCTATGTATGTAAGTAATTAGATTTTGGAATTTTCACCGAAATGTTGATTCACTATACATTGGAGTCTTCGTTATAATGCTAAACTAACTTGTACTGTCTATTATAGGTGTTTTACAATTGATACAAATGTACTTGATTCAAATAGGGTATTTGAAAGTTCAGATGTGGACAACAATTGGAATTTAACTTAAAATTATAATTTCACATTTAATATACCAGTATTCTACAGGGAACCGTTAAATCTTTTCCCTGACAAAACTTGCTATATCTCTAATATATAAGTAACAGGAATTGTTCATTGCCCTCAGTGAGATCGATTTACAATAAGACAAGCATAAGAGTTGCCAAGGCAAGATATTCATATGACAGATACTTATACTTTTGTTCAGATTTAGAGTTAAATAACTACAGAGGATGAAATCATGCAGCGAATCATTTTTATCTCCCAGAATATTTCTGAATGCTAAAACTGCTTTTTGACGGGACGGATACTTATGAAAATTAGGTGACCCCCCTT